>QLNU02015270.1:6446456-6460470 GCA_006491805.2 Dysdera silvatica | reverse complement strand
AATTCGGGAACTAAAAGATGTACAGGAAAAAATTCAGCGTCGACTAATTAAGTAAGAAATGGCATATTATGTATGCAATGTGACAAATAAAAGACGGCGCACATTTAGTGCAACCGGACATTCTCGTTACTGTTAAATCATAAATAAATAATAATAATAATAATAAAATTTATGTCACTATGGGTAAAATTTGTGCTTACGACAATAGAATTAAGAATATTCTGCAATAATAAGGGGGTGATTAGATTTCGCTGTCCTTCTGTTTCGAATAATTGACGTTCCACTTCTTTCTCTCTTTTTCTCTATACATAATTATAATATTATATACGTGTATATAATGGTAGTATACATTTGTATATGATGATAATAATATACACTTGTGTATCATAGTAATAATATATTGAACTTACACAAAGGAGCATATTCGATATCTGTAACAATGGAGAATATAAGTATTCTCCAATTAAGATGAACTGCACAGCTTGGACAGGACATTTCCAAAAGAGGAAAGGGCTTTCCAGATTGAACATGAAGAGTTCAGAAAAAATTCGACAAATAAAATAGACACCGAAATCTCTCCACAGCTGTTTTATTTTTTTTTTTTAATTTCTATGATCATCACAGTCGGGTTTTATGTTGTATTTTATTCACTATATACTTGTTACCTACATAGTGTAATGCACTGGACGGGCGCGACGCATGGGCGCTGCGCCTTGTAACATGCGACTAGAAACCTGTTCTCCGGTGTCGCTCATTTGCTTGTAAATCGCCGAGCTGAGAGAACTCTCCCTTTCCTCCTGTAATGTACGTACTACGTGTGCATGAAATGTGGACGACCTAGCTAGTAGAGCTAATTCTGTATCACGATCACGCTATGCCAATAAAGCGTTATGTTTCTCATCCTCAATCTGTATGGACTTCTGCTGAACCTAACAATCACAATGTCACTTTCATAATTCTTTAGCTTTATTTTCTTAAGTAAATATTTTGGTGGAAAAAGCGCACTTTTCAAGCACAACAAAAGTTTTCTAAAAATTAGAAATTATTCCTTGTAGTTTTCAAAATTTGTTGAATATAAACTGCAGCAAAATTCACAAATTCCATAATTTTTAATTAAGCTTTCGACAAATAAACACTAAGCCGCATCCGATAAAATTTTTGGGTTCAAAATAACAAAATTTAATTCGCTTTTATGTCCGTGTAACTGCCAAAATGAATGTCAGTTTACTTTCTCCGAAAATGGGAGCAGTCTTCCCCGAGAAAAATTAAGTTGTCATTTCTTCCTAATCTCTATTTCGCCCTACTTTAAATTTAATTTGAACATAAAATTGACAAGCTCCTTTTCTTTCTCTTCTTCAGGAAAGCAAAATTATTTAAACAAAATCTCTCTTAATATCACCCTTCATTTGTATGTTATAGCGAAAGGAAGGCTAAAGTCATACCGCACCCTTTCTACTTTCTATCTCGTGTGCATGCATATGTATAGGTTGAGGCGATGTGGAAGTGAATTGCTAAGGATACGCTTGCGTGGAAAGCATTTGAAGAAACCTCATTCAGCAGTGAACAGACAATTCTTGAATACATGATGATGATGATATGTGAAAAGATCGTATAAATATATTTTTTCTGAGATGCAAAAGCTCAACTATTTAAACTATTTAAAGCGGTTAATTGTTTCAAATGATAAAATTGTAATTATATATTTCTAGACGGAAAAAAATTACTTTATGTACACTCGTATCAAAAATTAAGGTTACACTCAATGTTATTTCAATGGGAGAGGTACATATTTTGCTCTGTAACTTTCGATGTGCTTTATTTATAAAAAATCATTTTGCAGAAAATTAAAGAGCTATAAACACTTAACATATTTAACATAATTACAAGAAAATCAAATTTTTTCAGGTACCCTATGAAAGAGAATTCTTGATCAAAAATGGTACATAAATTAAAGGTAGAAAACAAAAATCAGTAAAAAACAGATTTATAATGACAATTCTTTTCCAATACACATGCTCATGTAAGCAAATTCGTTGTCCTAAACCTGTTTCTCACGAGATTTTATTTTCCACCTACAATTTTTGTACCATTTTTGATTTTTGATCGTGGATTCTCCTTTATAGGATACCTGGAAAAAAACCCAGATTTTTTGTAATTATGTTAAGTGAATATAGCTCTTTAATCTTCTGTGAAATGTTTAAACGCGTCGAAAGTTACAGAACAAAATATGTACTTCTCCCATTGAAATAACATTGAATATAATCTTAATTTTGGACACCAGTATATTATATATTCACGAAGAATCAGGAGAGAGGATCTGTATAGAACAAATTTTATTTTTTACCACAATCCCTTAATCTTTGTTTCTTTTACAAAGCTCTTGGTGTTCTCTTTCTTTGGCCCTGATCTATTGCATATTCCCCAAAGACCTTAATGGCGGCCTCATAGACCATCTTTCCTGATTTTGTGGATTACTGACAACAGGATGCAGCTGTACTAATCCCCAGACCGCTCGTATAAACGCATGTTTTAGAAATAGGCTTAAAATGTAGGGTTTTTTTTCAGAAAGAAATGCACTAGGGCCCAAAAATTAAAGAATGATTTATAAAAAAACAAACAAACGTAATTCACAGCGCTGTTAAAAAAGACAAAATAAAACGATTTAAATTTATTTATATCACGGAATTACAAAATTTTAAGTGTAATACAACCATTAGTGAAGAAGAAGAACATGTTTTTTTGTAAAGAAGGAAAGAAACATCTGGCTCAAGTCCCCTCCATTAGTGGCGGACAGTGGCGAAATTTGGCGGGTTGCGTAAAGCTAATACACTAAAACACATTAATTTACGGTCTATATTCGCCAAGAAAGCGATTTTTAACACATTCAGTAAATAAGAAAGAAATTTATAGTAACCTTGGATGCCTCCAGAATTATATGCAGTGGGGGGGATGCATCCAGGAAAAATTCCAATTGAATAATGTTGTTGGACTATAGTTTCTTGTGGATTCAGTCCTTTTCCTCCCTTTTTTCATAAACCAAGGGGGTGCAAGTGCACCCCCTTGCACCCCCTCGGGCGCACATGACAGTGACCTTAGGTTTTGGTAAATTGGCGTCACGAATCTTCCCTTAAATCTCGCCATGCGTCGCCACTGCCCTCCATGTGAAACGGGTATCTCAACTTACTCGGCTACCGTGAAGTAGGAACAACGCTCTTTTGTTTGTGAGGTTTGTAAGATATTATTACCCTTCTTAGGGTTAACACAATTGATAAATGGCCAACATGTGAAACCTCCTGGACATTGTTTTTGTATTTTTGTATGGAGAACCGAGTTGGTAATATTTATTTTTAGATATTGCATTCAAATATCTATTTCAATTCCCTACGAGAAGTCGCAAACATCTGCCCCGGTGTCTTCATGTATTGATTAGTTGACAATTGTGTTAATCCTGAGAGATAGGTCTATAGCCAGGATGTATGGGGCAACTGGGGCAAGGTAAAGGGAATATGGAGCACAGGGCATGCGGTGATTGTCCTATATACTCGTGCGTGTGTATATATATATAAATAGCTCGATGGGACAACTGGGGTCACGCCCCTGCTGGCTACAGGCCTGCTGAGAAGGGCAATAATATCCTACACAAATTAGTAGGGACCTTGAATGAGTTGTAAAGATGAGAGAAGGAGGAGGATGGCCATAAAGCAAACTGTTTGATGTGATATTCTTGAAAGGTTAATGCAGTACATTATCGCCCGAGGTAGCTGCCATTCTCGCAGCAATTATTGATAATGTTTAGGGTACTTCACATTGAATGCAACAGCTACGAATACTGCAACAGCAGTTTCCTCCATGAAGACATAATTGCATATATTAAATCTACGTAACTAAATTTTTTTCATCATGTTTTGAATTATGCATATCTCCAAGGACTCTTCCTTAATTTTGAATAGAAGTGAATATTCAAGAATTGCGAAAATATGAATAATATTCTAAATATTTTCATAATTTGGGGAATGAAAATGCTTTCATACGCTTCTTTAATGAAAACTTCTGTTCATCCGAGGTTAAACACCTGTCATTCATTATTTAGTTAATTCAATTTTAGCACATCTCATTATTCCTATAAAATTGCCTATATAAATGCATAGTAAAATTGATGAACAGAACCCCGTAGCCAAGAAATCAAAAGTGGAAATACGTAGTACCTGCTGCAATGATAAATTTGATAAGTAAAAGGTTTAATTTCAGACCTCTTTGCTGCCTAGAGGGACTAACGGAACTGAAAAATTGTAAATAATTATCACATTATGTAAAAAAAAATGGAATCCGTCTGAATAAAGTTTGATTTGATTAGAATTTCAACTACCCTCTTCGAATTATTTCGTTTTTAAAATGTGGCCACAATTTCGAACAATTTTGAATTTTCTTTTACATGAAGATCTCATGGAATGAATGGGGACGCGGAGGAAACGCATTTCACTACCGTGTGAAAGTCCCGGGTTTAGCTCCAAGTAGTCCGCAGAACATAAACCAATTTCCTACTAAGCCGTAGTTTCTGGTTTGGTTCCCTAAAAGGCAAAGATTAGGCTTCTTCTGAAAACTGTAAGTCCCTTCCCTTGCATAGTTTCTGATTGGATGCAGAAAATTCGGGCTGTAAATCCCAGATTGCCTGAAACGTAAAGAGGTAGACTGAAGGATGAGACGATAATTCATACGGCATATCAATTTTTTTGTAATATATATCGATTAATCAAACACTTGCTAACAACAGCACTAGAAATGGAATACCAGCGGCCGTTTCGAGTAGTCAAGCTACTCATTTTCAGATGCAGGATAAAAAAAATCCATGTTACTTAATGTTTTTACACTTATCAGAATATTTCTTCACAGCTTATGATTTCGACAATGTTCAGCATGAAGAATTATTATCGGTACTATAATAATCAGTGGCGGATTTGCTAAGTAGGCTTATGCCCACGGCGGAAAATTTTTGGAAAAATGCTTACCGTCAAGAAGTTTGCAAAGGCGGGGCTGAATGAATGATTAATTTTAAACGGTTACGTTCAGTAGCATAACTAGGGTTTAGCAAATGGGAAGCTGCCATGGGCGCCATCTTAACGGAGTCTCAAACAGTGCCAAATTCGCCAATACTTGCAAAAATACGAAATTTGAAGTAACCGTCAGGGGCATCAAATTAAGGATTTGACAAAAGCGCCAAACTCTCTGTTATGACTCCAGTTACGTTCAGTAAGATCAGGCGGCAACACATGGCAACCTACATGCAGCAAAATATATCATCTTACCGACGGCAAAATATGTCACAGCCTATAGGCGGCGAAATCACAAATCCGCCTGTGGTAATAATTGCTTGTAATGTTTATACAGTAGAATCTGTCTTTAACGGTACTCTGGGGACTATGAAAACGTATCTGCAGCCAAGCTGGGACCAGCAGTGGCGTAACCCTGGTTGTCCCATACTTGTGCCCCAAATTTTCCATTGAACTATTTTCATATATATATATATATATAAAACAATTTCCGTGTGCCTTGTCGCATTTTGCTCTGCCCCAGTTGATCCTTCATCCTGCCTACAAGCCTGCATGAAGAGATATCGTTATATACAAGGTTGAACCCAAAACCTTCTATATGTATCTGGACCAGGTGAAAACATAATATAATTGTTATAGGCAACATTGTAATTGACAGATTCCACTGTACTGAAATTAAAAAAATATGGATTTTTAATTTATTTGCGGATATGGGCTAATTATTATTATTATTTGGCCTTTTATTTTTCTTCTAATTATTCTTATTATATTATTATTTCCATAAAGATATTATTTCCGCCATGTTTCCGTTGTTGTAGATATGCATATACATGGAACTTAAGATAACAAAACGTTTACGCGTAACTCCAAACATATAAACAACTACGAACGTAGGTGGTGCATATATACCCACCTGGCCCGAAAAGAAACTGAGGAGTGGTATCGTCCATAATAGTGGAACTACGCACCAATTAAGATTAGGTGGACTGAATTTTCAGAAGTTGCCTCGATCGAAACGTAATAGTGCGGAAAAGTTGCTTTTTCTCGAGATAAGTACAGTGAAAAAATAAGTTTTGGAATCGGATAATATCTTCAGGTCACACATGACCCCCGCCCTCCACCGAAGTTTGAAAAATTGGCAATAAATTTATCTCTTTAGAAAATTTTGAAAAGTGCCTTAAATTTGTCGGATTATCATGAAATTCTAGTCGTGGCAATAATTTGAAATTAGTTAACAGGAAATAATACTTTGACGGACGAAAATGCCACCAAAGGAAGCGGGCTGGGGGTCGCTTTAGAATGGAAATTTGAAATCGGCCAAAATTGTGAAAAAAATAAAACATCGTAGATGCGTTCATGACTGTAGAAAAACAGGTTACGCAGACGTTGTGATTATCTATTGCTGTGCAGCTCTTCGCCTGTTTGCATTCCACATTCAGTGTAAAGGAAAACGACCTCGAACTCACCACTGGGAGGTGGCCGCACTTTGAGATCCACCAATGACCTTCCCAACAAACCTACCATAGCTGCACGTGGAAAATCACTATTCTTTTGATTTGGTTTAGTTCCCCATGAACTGGACTTCGTTTTTAAATATTGACATTTGGCAGCGAGAAAGCCAAGTTGTTTAGGCGAAGCCATCTCTTCCGTCGCCGCGACATAGTTGGCTTGCTGCTTCTGTGATTTGTTTCACGGTATGTTTAACCGCTTGTGTGTGATATGGAAATCCGTCTGTGTCGAAAATTGGCATCTGCTTGGAATGAATGAGGTCTAAGAGTTCTTTGGATATTTCAGATGCTAGAAGTGGAGGACAGGTAATTTTCGTTGATGACCAAGTTATCAACCCAGTGTAGTCTTTTGCATCAAAATTTAAATCAGGAATGATGAACGTACGTATGGATTTGCATTTCTCTGGTATTTCCCTGGCTTTTAAAATGCGCTTCAAAGCAAATTTTCTGACATGATGTCTTTCGTCTTTCACCATAGCCAGAAGAAGGTTCTCAAAATGTACAAAAAAACAACAACAATGTTTTGGATTACTTGTTCAATTATTGTTTTGAATTAATAATGTAAGTATCTAGAGACCTGAATACACTGAAACACATGTTTTGGGCCTTGAAGTATTGCTGGTTGGGTTTTGATTGTGAACCATAGAGGTGAGTATACTTTCAGGATGAACGTTGTGATATGAATAAGATTTGAAGATGGGTCTGAGGAAGCAACGTATAGTCTAAGGACTCTATTAGCCATTGTCAACCACCTAGAATGTCTGAGAAAGCCAAGGTTACGAATGGCAAGATCTGGGGGACAAACACCCGAGTGGATGGCAAGTGAAATTTCAAGTAAATATTTTTAACCTTTGCTTGGGATATCTTCGTTCACTTTTAGAAGTATGCACTGAATTTTCAGGAAATTTGACAATAGTAATTTTTCGCATCTTTGAAGGTGCTTTCCGGTATGTCCAGAGTAAGACTGCGGGAAGAGCCAGATTACGGCAAGGGCTCGCGGTGTCGCGCCTGGGCCCCAAAATATTTATTTGACAACTTTATTTAGTATGATAAAATAGTAACTTAATGCAAAAAATCTTATTTTTTTCCTTTTTCGGATATACGATCCAAAATGAATCCAGCGGTATCACATCTAGTATCCAATGATAACAATTATAACTATAACAGCAGCTTTGAGAATAATTAAATCATTTTTTTCGTTGTTGCTGGTCTTGCAATTTCACTGCTTAATTAAGCTATAATTTGGCTATATTTCATCATAAATGGCTTTAAAATTTTGGAGATTATATGTTGTTGTTTTTTTTTTGGGTGTGTTATTTTTTATTTTTGTTGAATATTTTTTCACAACAAATTTTATATTTCATCTATTTATATCTTGTTAAAACCGTAGCATCGTAATTTTTCAAATCGTCACATATAGGTGCAAATAATCACACAAATAGGCATGTGCCGGAGAGTTTCCAAAAATAAGAAATTGGTGCGCCAGTGCCACAAATATCTGCTGCATTTACCAAAACTTTCACAGCTTCAACTATGTTTTGTTTGTTGTTTGTTTTTTGGTTTTACGGCTCAAAGACTACAGTGGTCATGCTGCGCCGGGACCTACTGTTTTCCGAGGAATCCGAACCTCTTAAGGCCTGGGGAACCAAACCCCGGACTACAGTGAGCAGTGCGATCTTTATGAGATCTCTGAGTAAGCGTTCTTTTTGCACTGCTGGGAGTCGAACCCGGATTAGCCGCGCAATAGGAGAACGCGTTACCACACTGCGCCACCGCAGGGCCTAATTTCAGCTATGTAAGTGCACTCTTTGGCATCCGACGTTGGTGTGAAAGTGAAATCAAAAAACATATTCTAACCTACATTTTTAATTGGGAATAGGGATACGTACATTTTTCAAATCTATATCCAATCTTTATACGTATGTCAGGGAGGCCCCAATGCAAGTTTCGCCGGGGCCACCAATAGTCATAGTCGGCCCCTGACTGCAGGCTAGTTGTTTTGCCATCTAATTTTTCAATGAAGTGCCTCAATGGCAACTCATTGAAGTGGAGCATACAGATGGACCACTGTAAAGTTTTTTTGACGGAAAGTTCTATGAACTCCGTTACGGCTCCGTTTCTCCACCAAGTGGTCGTGTTTGTTCCATCGCATCCAATGCCTTCTTTGCACATCCAGAGAATCTTCTGGCCATGGTGAAAGACAAAAGGCAGCATGCCAGAGAGTTTATTTTGGACACATTTTAAAAGTCAGGGAAAAACCTGAGAAATCAAATCCGTACGTACGTTCATCATTCCTGATTTAAATTTGAATGCAAAAAACTACACGGGGTTGAGCAGTTGGTCATCAACGAAAATTACCTGTACTCCACTTTCGGCGTCTGCAACATCCGAGGAAATCTTAAACCTCATTCATTCCAAGCAGATAACAACTTTCAACATAAACGAATTTCCATGTCATACACAGGTGGTTAAACGTACTGTGAAATTAATCACAGAAGCAGTGAGCAAAGTATGTGGCGGTGACAGCAGAGATGGTTTCATTAGAGTAATTTTGCTTTCTCGCTGTCGAATGACAACTTTTAAAAACAAATTCCAGTTCATAGGGAATGAAACCAAATCAGGCGTAGTAATTTTCCCACGTCCAGCTATGGTTGGTTTGTTGGGAAGAGCATTAGGTGGAACTCAGAGTGCGGCCACCTTCCAGTAGCGAGTTCTGGGTCGTTTTCCTTTTCGTTGAATGTGGAATGGAAAGAGACAAAGAGTTGCACAGCGATAGTTAATTAAACAGTCTACTCAACCTATTTTTTTGAAGTCATGAACACTTCTACGATTTTTTTTTTAACAATTTTGGCCAACTTTCGTTCTAAAACGACCCCCCTTCCCACTCCCTTTCGGGGTATTTTCGTCCGTCAAAGTATTATTTCCCGTTAACTAATTTCAAATTATCGCCACAAATAAAGGTTCATGATAATGCTATTAATTTAAAACACTTTTCAAAAGTTTCTAAAAAAGGTCAGTTTATGGTTAATTTCTCAAATTTTGGGGGTCATGCGCGACCTAAAGATATTATCAGATTCCAAAACTTCTTTTGCCACTGTGTTTATCTCGACAAGCAGCAACGTTTCCGCATTATTACGTTTCGATTCGAGCAATTTTTGAAAATTCGACCCACCCTAATTAAGGTGTTTATTAATCAGCCATTACAGAAAGAAACCTATGAGTGGAATTCGATCCTGCGTATCGAATATATTTGACTTCAAGTAATTTAAAATGTCTATATATTAAGCTTCGCCCATTTCCTATTTGGGAATTCTATTTAGCAAAACGATAAATTTGAAAAGTTGTTGGTTTGGTCTGCTATTTTCTTGCTTAAGGCCGGCATTCCAGGTGATCAGCCAATGGGGTGCTTTTCTGCAGAATACCACCCATCAGGTAGATTTATCACTATTTTATGTACAGTACATTCGGGTAATTAGCTATTTGGATCTCCGGAGCACTCTTATCAACGGAATCTTATCAACGTGTGTTGGATTTTTCCAACACAATCCTGAATAAGCAAAGTCATCGAATGTAGACACGAAGTAAATATGAATGAGACGAAATTGAATGAAATGAAATTGAATAATTTTGAATGAATGAAATGAAATTGAATGATTTTGAATGAATGAAATGAAATTGAATGATTTTGAATGAATGAAATGATATTGAATGGTTTTGAATGAATGAAATGAAATTGAATGATTTTCAATGAATGGAATTGAATGATTTTTAATGAACGAAATGAAATTGAATGATTTTTAATGAATCAAATGAAATTGAATGATTTTTAATGAATCAAATGGAACTGAATGAATTTAAGGAAATCTATTAAATAAAGGCAGCTAAAGTTAGCCTTTTTTAATATTCATCATTATCATTTTATTCAACTATTGCTAAATATAGTAGATTCCTTTATAACGAATGCTCATGTAACGAAAAACCACTATGTCGAAACTGGGACAAATTCCCTGTATAAATGCTATTAAGACAATGTATTAAAATTTCCGATTTAACGAAGCAAATTTTGGGAAATTCCGTTATAAGGAAAAATTTATTTGAGATCCAAAAAGAAAATTTTCTGTTCCATAAAAAAAGGTACTTCAATTGTAGAGAATTCGAAATGGTCAATTGTGTGAATTTTTTTAAGGGGGGGGGGGATGACAATGAAGGAACAAATTTTATTTGAACCAATTTTCGCCATTCCTTGGCATTTTCTTTCTGTTTAATTTGTATCTGGTTGATCCTTTCTCCCCCCTCCCCCCCATTTTCCCTCCAAATTGACGACATGACAAACAACCGGTGAGTAGACGGCTAACACGTGACAGTGACAGGGATGTTCTTTGTCCATTCTGCGTCTGTGTCCGGTGTTAGATGCGATTTCTTTCTCCAATTTCTTCGTTTGTATTACAGCTAAGGTGAAACGACAGAAGTGTTTTTTTAAAACTTTTTAAAAGAAAAGCCATAATTTCTGAGATCGGTAAAAAATTTCAGAAAGGATATGTGGCCAAAAGATTTAGTATACTCACATCAACTCTACCTACATTTTTACAAGACCAAAATAAAATTAATAAGCAGTTAAAAAATCTTTTTCTAGTGTGAAAATAACGGTTAGTCTATAATTTTCAAATTTTATTTCGCTAAAATTTTCTAAGTTAATTTAATTATCTTTTCAATCAAAATCTTTTCATTAGGATGAGAAATGCTTCACATGTTATAATCACATGAATATATTATGTGATATTAATAAATTAATGAGTTCCGTTACAACGAAATTCTCTTTACAACAAGATAGTGTAGCGTTATAGCTTCGTTATAGCGAGGATCTACTATATTATAGTTCACTAACTTTTTTCCATTCGCAGCGGCTTTCATTTATCAAACTGTTGTATAGTTTTCAGGCGTATACTGCCCAAGGGAGACCGTAAGGGGCGTCCCTAGTTCGCCTTGTTTCAGTCCCAACATTACTAGTACAGTAATAGAAATTACTCCGAACCAATAAGAATAAGTAAAATCGGTCCTTGGACTGAAAAATGTTGAAGACCCTTCGCTTAGGACATTAAACCTCGGAGTGCGGACTTGTAGAAATAATGGTAAGTGTCCGACATCAACGGGACTCAAACCCAGAATTTCGCTATGGTAGGCAAAGGCGTTGCCTCAGTGTGTCCGTACAACTCGTTAAATACGTCCAACAGAAAACAATGGTGGGCGAAACCAATCATGAATTGGATCCGTGAACTATTATGCCCATCGGAAACATTGATAGAATTAGTACCTCCACACAGGACCATCCTTAGGTCGTTGACGGCCGTAATGCAAAAGTGTCGCTCTTACTAATTTAATATATTATACTAATATAACATATAGTACTTGACATGTGAAATCTTTGCTCGTATATTCATATATACGTGATTTGAAACAATTGTCATAAAAAAAAGAAATAATTTTTAATTCTCGTAAGATAAAACAAAAATCCCTGATATTTTATTATTATTGGACGTTAAAAATATAATAAACGGTCTGAGACCGCCCGTGGGATTGGCCTCCCAGGTGCAGGTGCATCTTCTATACCCCTGCCAGGAACGGCCCTGGCTTCATAAATAACCGAACTGTGGTTATTTTGTTAGTAAAACCAACTAATTACTAACTAATGCGCATGCGCATTAAATCAACTACTATGTCGATTGCAATTTGATAAAGAAAATTAATAATATTAGCAATTTGTCAATCGTAGATTTATTTTTATATATATATATTATATATAAATATGATATATTGCTCGAAATTTTATCACAGTCACATGTTTATTAACAACCGCTCATTTTATGTTGTGGAACTATATTGCGCGGCGAAAGTATACAGTTTGCCGACGAACTTAATTATCTGTAACTATTTCGGTCGAGCAGCGTTTTGTCCATTCCCAAAACTTTGTAAACGACCAGGGTAACAGAATCACGACGCGAAAGCGATATTTTTATATCGATACACTGCTAAGTAAATAGATATTTTTTTTGTAAATTTTATCGTCCAATCCCAAAATCGGTTTATTTTATGACTTATAAATAAAAAGGAGGTCGACATAAAGACTGTTGCCATTCTCCGGAAATAAAACTTGGAAGGAAATTGCTCATAAATATTTAAATGCGAGTACAATTACTCTTAGCTCTCTGCAATTGGCCGAAATGGATCCATCGTGTGTCTCTAAAAGCAAGTGCACAAGGCCTTTGTATCGTTCTCTTTAAATTTTTATTGCAAGCCGTCCTTCACTTCCCTCAAAATTTTCCGAAATTAACTTCATCATCATCATCACCGCTATCTTATTTCTAAAACTGGAGAAAAGAAGCGGCGAATAAAGTTAATAAATAGATTCTCATCAAGGGCTGGTGTTAGGTTGAAAGAAAAAAAGGGGAGGGAGGGCGAAGTGTGGCTAAGGAACGGGGGTGGCTATCAGAGGGGCGGGTGGATGATTGCCGGGTAATTTGTGGGGAAGTGGTGTGACGTCACACCATGAGGGAAAGCTTAATGCCAATAAATGGGATACTTCCCTTTAAGTAGGGAAAGCCATGCGTTTTAACTCAAAAATTTGGCAGGCAACGATAAGATTATTTTTTTTTTAAATCTGGAATAGTTTAGAAAAGTTCTATTTTCACATTTGCGATGATAGACCTCATAAAAATGATTGAAATAAATAAGGGGACACACTACCATTAATGTGACGATCGACAGAAGTTTTCAGTTAAAATTTCTAATTATACTATAGGTGTAGAACCATTATTGTACATTAATTTATATTTATGCTTAATCTTCCCTTAAAAGAAAATTTTCGCCTATTTAGGGAAAAAGATTAAAAGCGCGTGCCTTTGAATAAATACTTTCGTCTTATCGCTATATTTAAAAGTTCAAATTATTCATTTTTTTTACGAATCCTTTATGCATTCTATCGAATTTTCCCTTTTCGTTGTTTGCAGCTCACAGAACGTATTATTGTATTAAATATTAATAGGGAATAACCCCCATAAATAGAGATAAATAAATATTCTTTCATGAATAATTACAGTATCAAAATGGAGTATTACAAATAGACCAACTTGCGTAATCTAACAATAATACTTTAATTACCGTGCCATGTACAGTAATAAACCATTCATTTGGGGCGCCGTTAAACTGTTTTCGATGCCTTACGTTGTATAAGTAAATGCTTATCAATTAACTGCGCATCGTAGCCCGGGGTTTAATTCCTATGCATTAAAAGCTTAAATTTTGCTAAAATAAGGTATAATTCGTTCACGAAAAGTTGTCCGATGGTACCGTTAGAAATAACGGGAGCTGACGTCACAAACGGCCTAGCCGATTACAGCAGAGGGGAGGACGTCATTTCAGAAGTGGTTTTTGGCCCAGACAAAAACAAGTTCTGAAATGACG
>QLNU02015270.1:6431084-6446356 GCA_006491805.2 Dysdera silvatica | reverse complement strand
TATTAGCTCATTTACTTAAATTATGTATCAAAAATTGCATTTAATTCATGCAATTGGCTACGTAGCAACGTGATAGACGTAAACAGTAGTTACGCTCTACAGCCAAACCGGCCCCTTTGCGGACACGGGGATATGGGCAAATATGCCTTTTTTGGCGTCCCCAACACCCCCTCTTATTTTGTCGGTAGAATTCAGGACCACCCTATGTATATATAAAGCTACTTGAGCTCCCCCTAGTCTATGAACTGCTACTCCCTTGGTCGTCATTTTTATATCCTTTAGTACTTATTAATTAAATTAAATTTTAATTAAAATTCTAGTTTCAACATTTGTAATGGACAATACTCTTTTATGCTCATAATTTCTTTTTAACTCATATTGAGCCGTCCTAATTCGAAACCGCGAAATATTTTGAGCGCTCACATAATGCCATAAGTGAAAAATCCTGTACCTGACTTCGTGTAAAGGGTGGCAGTCAAATCGACGCATGCGCATAGCAGGCATTTTATTCAGGATCACTGAGGTATAAAAAGATATCCTTACAATCCTGCATACATTTTTTCGAGGTGTTAATGGCACGTCAGATTTTATACCGTTGAGTATTCACGTTTGAATACATGATCTTTCATTCTTTCCTGATGGTTCGGTGCATACTATTTTATACAAAAAATTATTAAAAATGGTGTATAAAATTGCTCTATACAATATTTATTTGTATAAGGCGTACATAAAACGCAAGGGGCCCAAAGCAAATTCGATGATGAATATTTTCAACCTGCAAACCAGTTTTCATACACGCCTACCCACAATTTTTGTTCGTTAAAATTATCTCTCCACAGAATGACTTTATTTAAATACTTTATACTCTTACTTTATTATATTTTTTATAATTCATGTTATTATCTCTAGATTAAATCTGGTTTATGCCATATATTTGAGAGCATTTTTGTTATTGTTGCTATTCAGTCAGTCGTGTCCTATCCTTGGAAATTTCATATGCCAACTTCCTCCATGCGTTTCTATCCAGAACTTTCTCCTTCAATTGTACAATATTCAATTTTGTGTCTGCTTGGATGGTGTCAAGCCAACGTTTGCTTTGCCAGACTCATCTTCTGAATCCAGAGGCCATTCCCAGAATCATAGATTTCTAGAGAGTTTCGTGCGACATGACCAAAAAAGGTCAGCCGAAACCGTGTAAATTTTGAGAGTGTAAGGTGATGTAAAGACGAGAATTTCCGTAATGTGATCTTTTTCCCGACGTAGTCTTGTCATTATCATGAACCAAAAATGGACCTTTCACTAAAATACCATACAATAGTACAACTTACTAATTTTCATTCAATTATTTGTCTATTTTAACTGATTTATCTGGTTATTTCATTAATTTAGTTGAATGAATCTGTTTAATAGATTTAGTTAAATATTTGTTGATTCATTTGGACACAATGCCATATATGAAGGCCGCATTTTAACATAAAGGGATAATGACGACTGCAAACAAATGTTCGTTTTATGAAACCCATTTAGGGTATGCAAAACACAGTTTTCACTAGATGTTGCTCGGTAAATGACGTCATAAAAAGTTTACCCATCGTCTATTAGCAGCCTTCATATGTAAAAATGCAAGAGATATCAACGATCTGCTGGTTATTTTGTCTGGCATAAAAGAATATTCTATTCTGCGAACGGTATGCTTGGACATATAAGGTTAAGATTTACTTAACCTAAAACCTTCGTTTCTAACTTCAGTCCTAGATAAGACGCAGTGGACCGTCTTAAGACGAAATTAAACATTACTTCTGGAAAAATTCATAAAATTTAATGATTCCTGATTTGTTTATCATTATTCATAGTTCTTAGAATATTAAATTGAAAATCTGAGGTGGAAGGTATTATGATTCTGTTGAGTCTAGTTACAAGTAGTGCCGTATCTAATGTATGTATTTTTTAGTTCTGGTCACTGTCTTACCAGACGTGCCCCAATGGTTCTAGCTGATAGGCCCTTGAACCTTCATTTCTTGACAAATATATATAATAAAGCCATCCCGAAACTTCAGATTTATTGAGCCCTCATCGCATACTACTATAAAGAAATACAGGATGAAACAGCACCGATGGTTTAATAGAAAAGAGAAATAAAAACCTTGTTTAGGGTATTATATGAGCTTCGTTAATCTTACAGGGGCGGATACAGTGGAGGAGAGAGGACCTCCGTAAGGATAACAAATATGCCATTGCTATTACTCACACGACATTAAAATCCGATAAAAACTGTACGCAACTGGTTTAAATAGGTTTTCAAGCCTTGAGCCCTCAAAATAATTTTCCTGTATTCTTGCGCCTTACAATGCATGAAAATTCTTATTTTTTAAGTAATTATGATAAAAGACGAAAGCATCAAACGCATATGTAAAATTTATTACTAATTTCTCTATTATTTGGAAAACTGTTTTGTTATGAAACCCATTTGGAATATATATTATCCGGATTAAAAGGGGCGGACCCGACTTCGTATAAGCGAAATTTCGGATTATATGGAAATTTAATTTTCAGTGTAAAGGTTCAAAGGAACTGCGACATTTCACCGAATTGACCTGAATAATTTACCTATTGTCTGTTTACGAAACGTAGTCCGATGAAAAAATTAGAAATTACGGGAGCTAGCATCACAATTGGCCTAGCCGATTATAGCAGGAGGGGACTCCAATTTCAGAACTTGTTTTTAGTGAACGTTTGTCGGCGCCAAAATCAAGGTCTGAAATGTGAGTCCTCCTCTTCTGTAATGGGATAGGCCGTTTGTGACGTCACCTCCCGTTATTTCTAACTGTTCCATCGGACTACTTTTCGTGAACGGACAGTACACGCCCGTCGTGTGAACTTGACCTAATGACAGGGACCCACATTCTTTCATGCCCAAGTCCACAAATATTATGAACGATAATTCTGTGGAAAAAACCTTATTGTATTTTTTCAACCTGTCAAATCGATATTGAGCCGTTAGAACCCTGATACCCAGAAGGCTAAACATTGTGATGGATAAAAAAAATTTATCCGAAAAATACGTAGAATCATATAAAACTGAACTACCATATTGACAGTAAAAAATCATAAAGTATATGTGTATAAATATATTTACCTTCTTTAGAACCCACTTTTTTCAGTCATTTTTCAGTCCAATATATTTGTATGTCTAATATATACAAATTATATACATATCTTTGTATATCAGCGAATATACGTGTCTTTGTATATCAGAGAGAGTATGTATGAAAAGCTGTGCATGAAGGTCTACTTAAAAACTTCCAGCAAGGCATTTCATTTAAGTGGAAAGGTCATATATTCCGTGTTCTACTATAAGTGCCATTCAAACGCTGAATCCAAAATTTTAAAAAGAACAGACTATATTTAACGAGACTTCCAAAGCTACTGCAATGCATTCGCTTATATCCATGCTTTAATATGACTTAAATCTGTGTCCACCCAGCAGAATAATATGCAATTATAGTAGCCAAGATTGACTTTTTAAATAACTATAAACTAATTCACATTAACCAATATGGATTCTAAAAAATAAGTCAACAGAGGATTTGTTATTAAAAATAGTAAACAACATACAACAAAAAATTGAGGATAAGAAATTAATATTTAGCTTTTTTCTGGATCAAGGTATTCCAAAAGATAAACTACTTAATTTAGGAATAAGAGGTAAAATGTTTAAACTTATAGAAAATTATTTTAAAGGTCGATACCAAATTGTTAAAATGGAGAATAAATCACCAGACAAAATGATTAATTTAAGCAGTGGTCCACAAAGAACTATACTAGGACAATTATTCTTTTTATTGGCAATAAATGATTTGATGTATTTAGATGATAATATACTATTAGTTGCTGATGACATAAACTGGTCAATAGGTGGATCAACTACTGAATTACTGGTAAACATAATAAAAAAAATAAATTAAATTTGATTCAGCAATATCTCTATGATAACGATCTGATAGCGAATGCCGAAAAAACTAAATATATAATATTCCATGCTAATAACAAAAAAAAATAAATAACATAGAAAATCATATAAAATTTAATGGAAAAACACTAAAAAGAGTTAAATCAATGAAATTTCTATGTATTAAATTACACGAAAAACTTTTATGGAATGAACAAATAGATGATATAAATAAAAAAAAATAAGAAGAATAAATGAACTATTAGCCAGATTAAATAATAAACTAACTATAAAAGCAAAAACTGATATTTATTATTCAATTATTTACAGTGTACTACTATTATACTATACGGAAATTCAACATAGTGAAAACTAAATAAGACGAACTTAATAAAAACAAATAATTCATTAAATGACACAATAAACAAAATAAAAATCACCATATCAATCAATTGTTCAATTTAGAGAAGAATATCAACTACTTAATATAGAAAATATACACAAATTAAAATACCTCAACATATATATGAAAAAGAATAAATGAAGGAAAACACATAGACATAATAGAAATAATAAAAGAAGACCACAAATAAAATACTCGTCATAAAAAAGAAATTAAAACAAAATATATTCGAACTAATTATGGAAAAGATAATATAAATTATTACGGATTAAATATTTGGAACAACATACTAGACGAAATAAAAAATTTAACACCAATAAAACAATTTAAAAATACACTCAAAAATATTTCTTATTTAACGAAACATAAATGGCTAAAGTTTTTAGGTTGTATGTATATTAACCTATAGTTTTAGCATGTAATCCATCATGCATGTATGCATATGTAATCTATACACATGTGTATGAAAATAAAATTCATTTGTATTTAGAACGAAAGAAAATTCCTTGCATATGAGAAGTTTTTCAGAGATATTAAATCTTTAACAGTATTTCCTATGGTGCTTATATTAATCTATATCATTATGAATTGAAAATTATCTATCGAGAAATTTTAAAATTTTCCCTTCACTTTTCAAATTTCAAATAGTTTCCGCTGATAGGTGGTGCTGTCGGCAGACAACCCATGGCGTCTCCTCTCACTGGTACAGTCCCTTACGGCACAGGGACCCCTTTGATATAATTCTAGTTTCTTCTCCTCTGTCCAACATGCTTTTTCTCTATGATCTTTCTTCCATTATTTTAATTTTTTTCCTCTGATCCATCTGCCATTTTTAACTAGGGCGTCTCATGTCTCCTTTTCTTTCTGGGTTAGTTCTCCTGTTCTACTTAAATATCTTAGCGTCTTTCATTCTTATATTTGTCCAAGCCACCTAAATATTATTTCTGTTACAAGTTCTTCTTTTACATATAGCTGTTAGATTTCCACATTGTTTCTAATTCTCCATTCATTAATTGTCCAGTGTATTTTCTGAGGAAATTTCCTTTCCCATGCACATGGGGTTTCTTTTTCCTCAGTTATTAATATCCTTGTCTCGGCTCGATGCAATATTACAGGTTTTATTGTTGTTTAATACTTGGCAAACTTCAGTTTTATTCGGGCACTCTTGAAAAATACTTTCTCAAATGCAAATTAGCATATACTATCATCTATTATCCTTGCAACTGTTAAAAAACACTGGGATGGAAAACAATAGCAGAAAAATTGTCTGTACACATTGTAATATTTTTTGTATACCTTTCTAGAAAGCGTGTTTTTGATTCAATCGAGGTCTTGTGGTCCCTATTCCACAGTCAGGAGGTTTATTTTTGATGCCGCAGGACCAACAAATATATCTTCGGTCAGTCCTGTAAAATGGTGCTTCAGTTAGCTAGCATTGAAAACTTAATATTGTAATCTAAACTTAACTTTAATAAACAACTTACCAAATTTGTCACACCAGCTTGAATGAGAAATAATCAGTCACATTGAAATACTGCAAGGCTGACGTTGATATATAAGCTTAGCAATTGACAGGAAATGCGATCACAAGACCATAACAAGCTGAAACTTGTGTCTACGTGTCTGGACGGAAACGAGTAAGTAATGAGTGCTTTGAGGTTTAGGGTTTTAAAAGCATGCTGCGCAAACACGATAGTAGCGCTGGCAAAAACACGAGCCAACATATTTCTTCAATTTTCAATTCCCAAAAGACACATTTCTTCAATTTTCAATTCCCGAAAGTCACATTTCTTCAATTTTCAATTCCCAAAAGACGCATTTCTTCAATTTTCAATTCCCTAAAGACACATTTCTTCAATTTTCAATTCCCAAAAGACACATTTCTTCAATTTTCAATTCCCGAAAGATATATTTTTTGGTTGATGCTGCCTTCACGAACAGGCGTAGCCAGGATCAGGAAGAGGAGGATACAACCAAAAAATGGAATTTCATAATGTCAAAATTATTATTTTGTTATATGTAACTTATGCGGAACTAATGTAATTTTTTCCATTAGGGGGAAGATTAGGACACCCATATTCTGCTTTGATATAACAATATAATTGCAGCCTCCGTCCGGGACCGTCAAATGTCTAAAGCTGGTCCTGTTTGCATAAACGAAACATATTATATTTCTTCATATCAATCGTAAAAGGCATGTCCAATGAACTGCAACAGAAATAAATTAAGATGAGCAATCTAAGACTAATCACTATACCATTTCATATAGGCCCCATGTCTCTTTCTCATTACAAATCATGCATACTCATTTCTCATTACAAATCATACATACTCATTTCTCATTACATTACTAAAATGCAGAAATCCCATTTCTCAAATAAAGTTATGGGGAGAATAAATTAAGTAACGTCTGAAATACACTACTGGTTATTGAATGCAACACCAGAAAATACGTCTTAAATTACTTCAAAGTATATAAAATGGATACTATAACAAAACCTGTAAATTAGGGCTTCCCAACATGGGAGGAATTCTCCACAAGGGAAAATTGGTAATCGGATAAAATGGCGATGGAGAGAATGGCGAAATTTTAGATAGGAAAAAATAGCGAAAACTGTGGGACATAATGGCGAAACTGTCGGTGTTTGAGGCGGACGAAATGCGAAAATTTGTAGAGAATGGAATGGAGAGATTTTAGAGCGGACAAAATGGCGGAAATTTCATGGGGATTTTTTTTGTGTGGGGGGAAAGGAATTGCCGACCGAGCTTGGTAGACAAACAATAATAATATTGTAAGATATTATTACCCTTCACAGGGATAACACAATTGCCAAATATGGTCAACACAGAAAAGCCTCCGGGGCGAGATTTTTGTGAGTTTTCGTGGGGGAATTTATTATACAATAATTTTTGCCACCCACGTATTAATTACAGCTCAAACTAGAGCTTATGTTTTTGGAGAAAAAGAGACGCTTTCCCCATCCTGGATTCGAACCAGGGTCCCTCCGTTTAGCTAGCGTCTCTTTTTCTCCAAAAAAAAGCTCTAGTTTGAGCTATATATATATATACATGGGTGGCAAAGAAAACAAAAAAACATTGTATAATAATAATATTGATAGTGTGTTGGTCAAAGAAATCTTATACGGAAAAATTAACGTTTTAAGGTGTGGTAAAAAATGATGGTAAAAAAATAGTTTAAGCGCCATTGATATAATTAATCATGGTTTGTCAAATCTCGCCGCCACAAGCGAGTAGATTTTTGTAGTTGGCGAGTACAAAATGTCACCTTTACCTGCTGGGAATTAAGACTTCCATTTTGAGGTAGGTGAGTACCGTTTTTATTTGGCGAGTGTTGTTCGTCGAGCCCTCTGTAAGTGATTATTTTATACTTATCACGTTTAACTGAATTATATGTGTAATCTTTTCACTTCGCTTGATGAAGGGAACAGTAGTTCTCGAAACGTTAAGGAATCTTTTCTTATCCGTTGGCCCAGTGATGAAATTTTACAAATTTGTTTTTTCATCTTTGAAACGTAAGTTAATTATTTAATAGGTACATCTATGACATAGGCGTGATTTGGGGGGATAAAGGGGCATTTTCCCCTCCAATGTTTTTAGAACATGGGCAAAATTATATTGTCTCTTCTAGGGGCGGACTAGGTCCTCTTAAAGGGAGCATACCTTGGATTTTCAGAGGGCACGATCCATTGGCTCATAGGCTACTAAAAAGATTCCAGACCATCGCCCATGAGGGCACACCGTCCCAGGGATCGGCTGGCCAGCGACCTAGTCCGTCCCTGGTTGCCCCCGCTTTTTTGTTTTTTGTTTTTTTGTGTACGCTCAGGCTTTTGCCTCCCCTTAGTTTAAACCTCCAAGTTACGCCTATGATCTTTATCTCTATATCTCGCCTTTCAAGGTGTTGCACGTTCAATATCTAATTGTATGTTCAAGTATTTAATGAGATTTAATTCTTTAATTTTATGTTTTGATCATATTATCTTCATGTATCTCCCTTTTATTAGCAAAAATAGGTTGCAATTCTATTAGCAAAAATTTCAATGCTTCTGTTAGTAAAAATTGTAGTGCTCCTATTAGCGAAAATTGCTATGCTTCTATTAACAAACATTGCTGTAATTATATTAGCATAAACTGTTGTGCTTCTATTAGCAAAATTTTCTGTAATTCTATTAGCAAAAATTACTGTGCCTCTATTAGCAAAAAGTTATATGCTTCTATTAGCAAAAATTGCAGTGATTCTATTAGCAAAAATTGCTGTGAATCTCTTAATATATGCCCTTTCGTTTTTCAATCATTAACTAGTAACTTCCCTAACTCAGTGACTGGTTAAAAGGATCATATTTTTAAAAGTACTTTAAAAAATTACAAGAAATTTTACTTTTTTGACAACTTTTATTAAACTTTTCCAGTTTCAAGTCCATAAATTTGAGTTAAGTATATTTGGAAGTTAGTAAGTGCTCTTTGGTATTGAGATTAAAGTCATTATTATATTAATGCTTTAGCGAAAACAGCATCATCCCTTCTTTGTGAAAAGGAGTCAGCACTTTAAGACACTTTTCGTAATTACAAAAAAAAAAAATAAAAAATAAAATTCTAGTTTAATTACACGTTTGTTTTGATTCTGCTCGGAAACGTCTCCCCAATTCTATGGTTTGCAGTCATCGTAAAAACTGAGAAGCTGGTTTAATGGGAAGAAAGGGCTGAATGAAGAAAAATGCTACTGCAGCTACTCCATCACAAAAGAATAGTTTAAGTTTTTGCACTGCTCAAAAATGAGAGTCCTTATTCCAGAGTAAAATGAGAGAGCAAAGAAAGGACTGCGTAGGGATTTTCCCGGGTGCTCTAAAGTCCATCAAGTCACCGACGCGGCTCCACCGAAAAGCTACACTTAACCAAAAGCTTTAGAGAAAAATACTGGAAGAAGGGGAAACTTGGGGAAAAAAGGGGATATCAGAAGCAACTCCCTGTGTTTACTCTTAGAAAATATAGGCGACGGGTAGCAGAAAAGATTGCCTCTCTCAAAGTTGAAAAGGATAAAAAAATATACAAAGTGAAGGTAACGCTCAGTGAGGGGGACATTAACTTTAAAAGGGTGGTAATTTTTCCCGAATTTAGGGATTTTCAGTTTTTCCCACCTTCAAAGCTTTCATTCGTAAAGTTCGACTTCCCTTTGAGTCAAAAAAAGAAATATATCGTTAAAAGCATGTGAATGGCCAAAAAAATTTCGAAGGAAATTCAATGTGTATTCTTTTATTTGCAAATTAAAAAGTAAGACTTTAATATTTTTACAACATCGAGCATATTTTGATTCCTATGGATCATTCAAAACTTATTTTAGCATCCTTTTTGTAGCAACCATGGTCCTTGCTGTCGTTTCTCCATAACCCCAAATCAATTAATCAATCAAGCAATTATAAATTCATTTCAATTGGGATGTCCTTTGATAATGAAGACTTCGATTTTCAGGTGTCTTAGTTTATTGAACGAAATTATGTCCATGTTTGTAGTTGATTGTATTGAACGAAATTGTGTCCACGTTTTAAGTGTCCATTTTCTTGCAACCAACTATCATCGACATAGTTAGAATACAGATGTAGGGGAAGGCATAATCCTCACCCCAAAGCACCGCGCAAAGCACTCACTTGTAACTTTTCGTTTCCTAGGGAGGGCTTAATCCCCTATCCCCTAGTTACGCCACGATTTTTACTGTTACGGTGCAAGGATAGCAGAGAGCATGCTGCGCTAGGACCTACAATTTTCTAAACCAAAACTAATCAATCCTCGGGCTTCGGTGGGCAAAAAAATAGTATGTTTTCTACGATATGATTGGAAGTCGACCCCATGTTAATGCCGCAATAGACAAATGCTTATCACTGCGTGGCTATTGGGCAGTAGACCTACATTTTCCCGAGAAAACTAAATACTGGGCTACGGTGAGGCTGCAGCCTTTCCTTTCCTTTCCACTGCTGGGTGTCAAATCAAGATTAACTGTATGCTAAGTGAATGCGTTGGTACTGAGTCACGGTGGGCCCTATTATGTAATAGAACCGTTTTCCGTGTACAGCCTTCTTTAGCATTGTTCTTGGTTTATGAGAATAGTCACTATTTATAGGTCACCAACGTTTAGTAGCGGTAAACGTGAGGAGACCACCAGTCTTGGAAATGGGCAGTGTGCAGAGATTTTACTTTAAGGTCTATACCCGTATATATATTTAATTGTATCACATTTTATATCCTCGTGTTTTATATGATATACCATGAGGCTTACTGGAGTAAGTTAAAACACTAGCACACGTATTGAGAACAAAGAATCAAATACAGTAAAACGAGTAGTGAAAAAAACAGAAGAGGAAAAAAGTCAAAACCTCAATTTATACACGGAAGACTGAAACACAGAACAAGCCTCTTTCGTCTTCTTTAAATCAGAAAAACCTGGAGGCCGAGAAATAAACAATTTCATCAAAGTGGCCTGGAGAGTTTGTTTTTGCTGAAGATACCGATTACAGTTTAAGATTACATATATTCAACATTTTCTCCACCGTCGCCACAACTACAATGTTCACTAGAAGAGAGTTTAACTCGCTTCAGATAGCTTTCAAAAATTTCATGTCCAGTCAAAATTTGAGTTAATTTAAAATTCGCTATAGAAGAATTTAATTTTAGTTGCTGGAGAACATTAAGTAACAACTTTTTTGCCCAATGAACCTTAGTTGATTTGTGATAATCTGAATTCCAATTAGAGAGAGCATTTTCCTTAAACAAATCTATCCAATGGAAAGCAGGGACACTCATATGTGGTCCTATATTGAGATGAGTGGCAAACTTAGACAAGGTGTCAGCTTTTTCATCGCCAACATTTTCGCAATGACCACAATCATGAGTAAAATAGATATCGAAATCAAATTCTCGCAAATTTGTTAAAGTTGAATTTCAACAACAAGTTTCTCTGTAGTATTGATGTTCCTCAAAAACTGCAACGAAGAAAGAGAGCCATTACCAATCAAAAGTTTCATTGATCTCAAACCGGAACTGAACTCTTGAGCCCATTTCACTGCGAGATTTAAGCACACTTCTCAGCCTGAAAAACAGAGCAATCCTTGGATATCTGATATTGCTTACGTTCTTTTTCTCTTTCATCTCCATATAACGTAAAAGCAAGGCCAACTCTGTCATTCACTTTACTTCCATCAGTGAAACAAATTAAATGATAATTCTCGAGAATATTATCAAAATAATCAACAATTGGTATGGGATCTCTATTTACGGGAAGCGGCAGACAGAAAATAAGAAGATTGCCATTGATAGAGGGGAGGAAGAAAGACTATGGATAAGTTCTTTCATAGCAATGTTGTTCAAAATTTTAATGTCAACGAGCAGATTACCAGAGATAGAAAAATGCCTCATATAACAGTTCTGTAATCACGAGAAATTCTAAGAAGAAACCTTCTCCAAGTTTTTCCAGGAAGCTTATAATTAATTTACTTCTTTAAAGAATTCCCCAAAACCCTTGAAACCTGTGAAATAAAAGGAGAAATGCCTTGTTCATAATTTATCTTAAGCGCATCCGTTTTGAGTCCATGAGCATTCTTAAAAATTTTATACAAAGCCGAAATTTTTTTCGCATTTACTTGAGAGATATGAAATATGGTTCTTCCATTGAAATTTATTGTCCCGGATAATTCCCAAATATTTAATTTGCATAACTTCTTCGAAAGGGACATCTTAAAGTGAGAGACTGATTTGCAATCACCATCTTAATTTTACTCTTGAATGGATTAAATTCCAGTTTATAATGTCTAGGGTCCAAAAGCAGAGTGTTTTGGAATGTTCTGCAACAAGCTTTCAGCTGAACGAAAATGTTCTGCCGGCGGTGCATATTTATATAAATCGAACACTACGCAGATTAAATTAAACAACAATATTAATCAACGTTTATTGGCGTAGTGATACCAGCGCCGATGTTATGGCGTAGTTAGCTGGTGAAACGTTCGAAAGAAAATAATATTTAATTATACCACCCATCTTTTACAACATTTTTTGGTTGTGATTTGATCCCACGTAATCTATGAATCTCAATGTAGTGTCAGAAAAAGCAAACCAACAACAGTTACATTTTACGGCTCCTAATAAAGGACAGTGTAACGATTATTAAAAACCTTTATTAATATTTTTTTACCTGGTTTCAATATTTTATTTCTATTTTTATAGATCTATTTTTTTAATAATATTAATTAATTTGCCTCCTTCACCTCTCTAACATATGAATTGACCTGACGCTGGGCTCCGATAGTCGTTTTTGTCATTTTAAACTGTGTATTAAGGTTTCTTTAAGCGGTAAAACCGCTTTAGAAAACCTAATAGGTATTTTCATTTTCGTGGATTTATTACGTTTATTTGAAAAATTTTTTCTTCAAAACATTGGTTAAAAAATTTCCTATATCTATTCTACAAATTTCTGAAATTCTATAAAACGAAAATTCCTTTTTTAATGGAAATTTTTAATTTTCAGGGCTTTCGCTTTTTAGCGAAAGTGGTATTTAAATTTTGCGGAAAATGCAATATCCTTTCGCAAAATGCGAAAAAACTAACGCAGCTTAAACCCTGCTTGTAACAAAGAACAAACATCAGCAGAAGTTTTGCTTTGAACAATCAACAGAAGACCATCAGTAAAGGTAATACTAGAGAAATTTTGAAAAGCTGATAATTTATACAGAAGCTCATTCATAATAAAATTGTACAGATAAATATCCATATTGAACGTGAATAATTTTGTTTACCCATGCAAAAAACGGTATGAATTTTCCAAACCTCCGCTCTACGGTTTCGTACAATTTAGAAAGTTCTTTGCGTGGCAAAAATTAGATAATAACTTCTGATGCCCACGTTTACGCTCAAAGTAGCTCTTCCTATGCATAGGAGAAAACGAGACGCCGCCCTAGTCCGGATTCGAACAAGGGACCCACCATATAAACCGGGGTGCTTTAAATTGCTCGGCCACCTAGGTACAGGAACGATGATCTTCCATTCAGTATATAAGGCTTTTGTAAGATATTATACCGTTCTCAGGATTAACCTTTAACTTACGGGTGAGACAACGTATATCACATCAGGTTTGCCTCTCAAAATCTCTGGGATAGGGCTTATCCCAGAGGTTTCCCCCCCCCCCTTTCCTGTTCTTCCCAAACAGTGGCGCACACATACTTTTATTTTGGGGGCAAGGACAGAATTTGCCATGGTCTTGGAATAACACCCTTCATTTATCATAAAATCTGGAATTTTTTACAGTGAAAAATATATTTGAGGGTGTCATGACCCCTGTGACCTTACCCTCTGCGTCCTCCCTTATTCCCAAGTTGATGGTCAGTTTAGTGGTACAAATAGATTGATCGCAGGTGGCAACGGTAAGGAGGAAGAAATAAAGGCTTATTGTACAAACAGGAACTTTTCCCCCTCCCTTCCTCTTCTTCATTGCTTTGTACGAAAGTTAACAATCTGCTATTAGATTATGAGTATTTTCTTACCTTTAACTAACGCAGAATACATGCCTACTAAAATTACTTGGGTTTGTTTATTTGCATTTAAGCGCAGCTACACCTCCCTCCTGACCCCATGTAGGGAAGCTTTCAGGTGCCATTTAGGTTTATTTGTATGGGGGGGAAAGGAAGAAGCGATATTGCGATATTCCCCCGTATGGAAAGACAAATTTCTGTGTTCCAGCCCCGTAAGCCAAAGGTTAACACAATTGCCAAATGGTCAACGTCCAAAGCCACGAGGGAATGTTTTTGAATTTTTACATGGGAATTTTATGGATCATTTTTGACGCCTACGCTTAGGTTAAAATTTTGAGCGTGGGCGTCATAAACGATTGTTGCAAACGTAGGTTTTTGTCTCGACCATTTGGCAATTGTGAATGCCTTGAGAAAGGTAATAATATCTAAATGAAGAGGCAAAGGCTCGTAATCATTTCCTCTTCGAAATTATGAAGCGTGTTTCTACAGTTCCGCATCCTTTGGAGCTGCATCTTTTGCCAGACGTCCGCCATGAACACAAAAGACTAATTTGTATTATTAAAAGAAACATTAGCGTTGAATAATTGAGCTATTTTTTTCTGGAATGCATTTTTCCAGGAAGAATTCTACTTAGCCATTCAAGAGGAATAAAAAAAACGATATAATTAGTATCGATTTTTCGTTTAGAAAACTAACTGCTTCGCATATATCATTCTATTTTTTTTCCTGTTTAATAAATAATGGATTTTTAGGCGACGTGAAATGTTCCTTCTTTTTCGTAATTAACTATGTTTAGGACATGTTAAACTCCCGAACATTTTAGCAATACTAATTATACGTTTTAATGTATGCTCCTGATACTGAAACAATCTTATGGTATTGATTTTACAAACACACTTTCCGGGAATGCATAATGAAAACCTCTCTCCCTCTTTTCATCCCCGGTTTCTGCTTCTCCTCCTTCTCTGTTCTCCTCAACTGTTTCCCCCCATATTTATATCGATAGCTGTTCATTAATTTCTGAGCTACTAATGCATTTGTTTTTCTTTCTTTTGTATTTGTTTATACACTTTTATATTTGTTTATATATATTGTATTTGTTTATATATTTTTTTGTATTTGTTTATATGTTTTTGTATTTGTTTATATAGTTTTGTATTCGTTTAAATATTTTTGTATTTGTTTAGAGTGAAGTGGAGTATCTACAAATGAATAATATTTACTGACATGTACGGATTTGGTATAATTAACTGCATATATATTCTAAGTCATTGTTCAGTATTCAAGTCTATCATACTAAAGTTTTTAAATTATCTTTTAGATTCTTTATTATGTCAAAGTAGTTGTCGCGTTCTGTTGACGTTCTTTCCCATTTAAAAGCGAAATTTGTAAA
>QLNU02015270.1:6402191-6416469 GCA_006491805.2 Dysdera silvatica | reverse complement strand
CAATTTGTAATCAAGATTTCAAATCAATTTGTAATCAAGAGTTCAAATCGATCTCCAATGAAGCTTTTAGATTACTTTTAAAGCCTATTAAAATATTAATGGTTTTTATTTTATTTTTAACAAAAAACAAATTATTATTTACATACAAAAGGTTAAACACTGGTAAAATAGCAATGAAAAAGATCACTCAAGCTGTTAAAAGATATCAAAAAATACGCTTAAAATTATCAAAGTGCACTTAGCTTTTTCGTCGGGTTCGGGATATGAAATTACAAATCACCTACTTCAACTCTGCTTTCGTAAAATTGATGATGGTAGTTCAAGCACTAGCACAGCTCACCAAATTTAACACGGGTAAACATACCTTTATTTACAATTTTACGAACACCCACATTCATATAAACTACTAATCGAATTCTAAAATACAGAAAAAACAAGAGAGCCACACCTCGTGGCATCTTAGCGTGCTCATGACTTAACCAGAACCAAAACTTAACACAAACTTCACTATAACTGTAACAGTTTCTTTGAGTACTGACGATGGCGCAATAGAAATGTCTCCGACTACGGTATCTTGCATCGTTGACTTTCCACACAAACTTTTGGACGCGTCAGCAGCAGTCTTTCATTAGGAGTAATGTTGATATTGTGTCTCTGCCTCTTTTTACACTTGAAATTTCTGGAAAAACCCTTCATCAGAACAGTTCCGTTAGATTACATTAAATTGTGCATGATTTTAATGGAAAGGGTCGTTCACGAAAGACAGCATTGTAATCTCAGACAGGTTTTAACGTCAGAAGATCTTGATGGCCAATGGGCAAAAGGTTATCGATCCATACTGACTTACAGGGACGCACTGCTTGCACTGGTGTTGTCATTTTAACGTCAACTGGAAATCAATCTACCATCAACCTGCCCCGAAGAGCAGATGAAATTTATGTACGGCGTGAAAGAACACCCCGGGTCGGCCGAAGCTCCTATGGGAGCCCGCCGGATATCGTTGGATGGATGCGAAGCGCCGCGATTCGGCAGAGAACGAGCATGAGCTAACCCTTTTACCAGAGCTCACGGAACGCCATCCATCCCATCCAAGCGGCTAGCCGGTATCCCACCCGTGGGCGAACGACAGCTTCTCCAAGGCGATCGACGCCTGTCACGAGCGGAGACTTTAGCCAAACAGCCCGGATCGGAAAAGAGGACGCTAGCACGACCCCGGAAACAAAGACCAGTCAGAGAGGAAAAGCGAAGCCAAATCCTAGAATGGCGGGCATAACCATTCACCCCAATCCAGCGTCCTGGCCAATGTCCCTTTCACTCCGACACAATCAAGTCCCACCACTGGCAACATAGTCGAACGAGCAAGAATGAAGGCTCACAAGACCCGGACCGAAGCAAAAAGACATCCGCACTCCACCAGAGCTGAAACCGGACCAGAGCTGTCCCGTAGAATGGAAAACCCATTGGAAACCAATGGGAGTCATGAGCAAACCAAATGGGAACCAATGAGAAATCTATACCGCGGGGCATCTAATTTTGGAGGAATTCCCATACATTGCAAAGTAAGAATTGTCTGAAAGTTTCTCGGAGTGCCTGTGATGTGTTAATGGCTTTTCCATGTAGTTTGTAAGATTCCTGAATTTCTAGACAGGGTCGACGATTTTTGTGTGTAATATGCCGCTGCAGTATTTTGTTGAGTCTTATTTGGGTTATCTCTGTGTACAAGTCATTAACACATCACGGCCACTTCCAGAAATTGATAGATAACTCTTTGTCTGTCTGTTCTGTCATGATCGATTTTCAAAGTTCCGCAGCAGTGGCTGTATGACCTCCGGTTTAGCATTGGTTTAGGTAATTTAGGGCGGTGTGCCATGCAGGTGAGATTAGGAGTTCTAGTTTATATGTTTTGAGTAAGGAAAGAGATTATTTGTTAGGGTGAACATTGAAAATCCCCTTTTTAAAATAACTAATTAAATCTAAACACCCAGGAGCAGATAAATAGATAATTAAATAAAAAATACATACACTCTCTCTCTCTCTCTCTCTCTCACTATGTATAAATATATGCTTAGATGTTGTTAAGTGTTTTTGTTTTTTCGATATTCTGCCGCCTGTTATTTAATTTTTTCAGATGGAGTTGTACCTCCAATTATTTGTACACTGCGTCTATAACACTATGCCAGATTAATTAACGTTCAAGAGGAGACACCTCCATTCAAGAGAAGACACGTTCGTCCAAAGAAACCGTCATCATGGGCATAATAGGAAGTAAACAAGTTTCCTGGGCCATCCATTCATCCAGACAAAATCAAATTCTTTGTGAATTCTTTTCAAGAACTTTAAATTTAGTTGTTTTTTATGTGACAAACGAAAAGACTTGTTAAAAATGCTAACCTAATTAAGGACTGCAGCTGACGCTTCTGAAAGCTTGAGTGATTTTTTCCATTTGCTATTTTATCAATTACTATTTCTAATCCACTGCTAACCAAAGTTCAAATTAAATTCTGCAAGTCTTAAGCTTAGTTTCATAAATAATTTTTATAAATAAAGAAAGAGTAAAATCTTAGTTCTTTAGTAAACCAGAAACTTTATAGTTTATTTTTACACTATTCTATTTACCTAAGCTAAACTATCTGCAATCAGCTTTTAAGTCTGTCATGATTCGATTGTTGCAGCCAAAGGCTTCAGGATAACTACCACGAAATGCAAATATTACTTTATCGTTTTTCAAATAACCAAGAATAAATATTTGTCTAGGAATAAGGAACGTTGCGCTCGAGTTGGCGTAACATTTCCTGATATGTTACGTTAGCCTAGGGCAGGGAAGATTAATAACACTACGTTATTGATTATCAATTCCCAGCTCTGTTGGGAAAAATTATACGATAAATTAACGAATGTTTCTACTGATAACAGGAAGAACTATTATATACTTTTTTCATTAAATTTAGTACTTTGAATAATGATTCCTTTTTGCTTATAATATATGTGAAAATGTGTGTAAATATTTTATTTTTTCCGCTTGAGAAGTATAAGGTAATATATTGCAAAAATAGCATGTTTTGGTTTAGATATTTGAGTTTTAAGTACAGAAATTTAGAATAGTGGAAATAAGCGATGTTTCATGGAAGAGTTAAAATAAATGTGAATACGATCAAACTCTGCTATAGCGAATCTCAAGGGACAGAACGTTTGGCTCGTTATATCCGACCCGATAACAATAATCGATGATTGCGTAGGACCAAAAAATTCATTTGTTATGTATACGAGGCGTTATAAATTAGGTTAACTACGGCAGGGTTTGACAGCATTTCATTTTGATCTACATATGAATAGAACAATTGGACCAATGATTATTCGTATCTTTATACTCCCTATTTATACTACTTCTTTTTATTCCGTCCTTACACTGACTCCTTGTATTCCGTCTTTCACTACCTCCTTGTATTCCATCCTTGTACTACCTCCTTGTATTCTGTTCTTGCACTGCTTCTTTGTATTCCATCTTTGCACTACCACCTTGTATTCCGTCCTTGCACTGCCTCCTGTATTCCATCTTTGCACTGCCTCCTGTATTCCGTCCTTGCACTGCATCCTTGTATTCCGTCCTTACACTACCTCCTTATATTCCGTCCTTGTACATCCTTTGTATGTTCTATCCTTGTATTACATCGTCCTATTTAATCTTTCGCTCCGTCCTTGTGCTCTGTTCTTGAACACCATTATCATATTCCATCTCTGTATTCACTGCTTGCACTTCATCACTGTATTCTGTTCTTGGATACACTTCTTATATTCCATCATTCTAATTCGTCCTTGTGTTCCAGGACACATTTCTTGTTCCCCATCTTTGTATTTCTGCTTTATATTTCATCCTCATACTCTATTTTTGTACTTTGTCTTTGTTTTCATATTTCATTTTTATCTTCGGTCTTCATACAATTATTGCATTATCCATCCATGAACTACACACTTTTACTCCGCCTCTGTGCTTCGTTTTAGTACCCAAATATCTCTCAATCCACCCGTATATACCATCTTTAAACCTCAATATACACAATATTATATGCAAGTTTAATATGTTTTCAAATAAATCTTTATTATATAAATGCAACTCTACTACTGACTTAATTTTCCGAATATCCTTATCTACAAAACCAGATGCTCTGGACTTTGAATATGTGTTTTTAAAATATCCACATCTAACTATAAATTCAGAATAAAAACAAACTCCAAACCACGATCGTTTGTATAAGCATAAATAGATAATAAAAAAAGTTCCAGAGAGGAGATAAATCCTTAAGTTAGAAAGGACTTTTCCTCGGGAAAGTTTTAATGGATTCTGAGCAAAATTTGGCATAAATCTTGGCGATGATTTTAAGTACTTCTCCATACTAAGTTTTGACGTATTTTTCTGGAAGTTTTACGAACACATGAGTTTGTTCCAAGAAGGCTATGTAATGTATTCCGAGTCGTGCACTTAAATGCTTTAAAGGAACGAGTGCTTTCCCTTATTACAGGTTTTCCCGCCAAAATTATTATCCGCGGTTTGCGGGCTAAATTATAGTTTTATGCTAAACCTCGCTTAGTTTGTGAGGTAGTAGGGAACATACATTACCATTAAAAAAGGCTCAACAAAATGCTACATTGTTAAGGCAGGAAATGACAAGGTATACTACATGTCGTCGACGCTTCGTAAACCACTGCCATTTCATCATCAAAATGCATCAGAAATCACGAAACATTCATACAAAGTGCACATAGAAATAAAATGCTATAAATATAACTTTTCTAGAAGGAGAAGATGCTTTACTAATTACTTTTTAGTGAATTGCTCTGTGTGACACATTTCATGAGGAAAAACTGACCAGATTTCCTCCTTGTAGTATAGTCGGTTCGTGGAAAATTTACCCATGATCCCGTTAGAATTCACGGGAGCTGACGTCACAAACGGGCTAGTTCATTACAGCAGAGGGGAGGACATCATTTCAGAACTGGTTCTTGATGCAGAAAAACGCTCGCTAAAAACCAGTTCTGAAATGACGTCCCGCCCTCTGCTGCAATGAACTAGCCCGTTTGTCACGTCAGCTCCCGTGAATTCTTACAGGACCATCGGTCAACTTTTCACGAACGGACTTTATATATTGCAAGATTTAACCCTAGTTCTACAAACATGCTTTAAAATCTTCGTGAAAATGGGTAAGTAGAATATACAACACGGGAATAAAATTAGAAAAATAAAAGGAAGCAGAAAATTTGGAAAGAAGAAAGAAGCATAAAATAACTTAATTAATAAAAATAATTAGAAAGAATAAAGAAATAAATACGAAAATAAATATAAAAGGAGATAAAGAAAATTGATACTTGGGAATACAAAACAAATTTTGCAACGTTTTGAGAGCTACTGTTTTCTAAATCAGATTAGGTGTTCCAAACGTATAAATCAAACTGAGTTACTAACAATAAAGAATCTCTTTCCTTAGAAATAGGGTCCTAGCCAATGGGAGTTGCACGTAAAATGCGCCACTGAAACGTCATTTAGAAATAATTTATTTATTCATTAATTTGTATGACCTTTACAGAACAAGGACTGCAAGGGTCATGCTGCGCCGGGACTTACAGATTTCTGAGGAATCCGAACCTCTTAAGGTCTAGGGAACCAAACCCCGGCCAACGGTGGGCAGTTAGTCGGTAAGCGTTTTTTGGCGGTGGTGCGATATTTAGAAGTCGCGCCTGGGATAACCGCACTTTTGCCGAACTCGTTACTGTTTACCGCAGAATCTCGTTCGAAAATAAATTATATCAAGCATTTAAACATGATAATTAAGACATACCATTACATTTAGTTTTAATAAAACATGCGAAACATTTTTATGAATTATAATAAATTTCTTGATAAAATAAGAATTTTTTTAAAATAGGGAAATTTTGATAAAAAATTTTAAAAAAACCAAGAGGTTTTGATAGACCATAATTTTTTTGATAGAATTTAATACTTTCTTTGATAAAATAAGAAATTTTTTGTTAAATAAGAAATTTTATGCTAAAATATAAGAAAATATTTTATGTTAAAATATAAGAAATTTTGTTAAAATATAAGAAATTTTTTGTTAAAATATAAGGGAAAATGGATTTTAAAATATGAATATTGATTGATTATATCTTTAAAAAGGGAATACAGCCTTGTAAATATGGGTTAAATATAACCTTTAAAAATAACAAATATACGGACGTAGATTTTCATAATCCAAAAAAAAATATTCAGAGTCAATTTTATGGACTAAATATTAATTAAATTTAGGCACAGTTCAATGCTTTCAGTATAATTAGGCACACTAAAGAGCATCACTGAAAAATATCAAACACCATCAATATTACAAATAAATTTGACACCCACGTATTAGTAGCTCAAACTAGAGCTATTTTTGTTTAGGAGAAAAAGAGACGCCGTCCTTATCCAGGATAAGGACGGCGTCTCTTTTTCTCATAAACAAAAATAGCTCTAGTTTGAGCTACTAATACGTGGGTGTCAAATTTATTTGTAATAAAAAATCCCCCACGAAAAACTCACAAAAATCTCGCCCCGATGGCTTTGTGTGTTGACCAATATTTGGCAATTGTGTTATCCCTGTGAAGGGTAATAATATCTTACATCCTCAATGTTATTTAAATTTGACATTAGTTTTAAAATACCGATTAATGAAATTTATTTAAAAAGAAAAATGAATTTAATCTAAAATTTAAAAAACAAATTGGAATAAATTTTCAAATATATATTATTTTCAAATTTTGAATGATATTAAAAGTAAATTTTGATTGTGGAACTTTAATTTTAGTTGCAAAGTATAGTTTGAAAGCCTTTAATCTAGAGTAATGCACGCAGTGACGAGAAAGAAAGACGTCACATCTCCATCATATGGTGACGCACTCATGTAAGGTAACGGATGAAACTGACATGATGGGACAAAACCTGCTATTAGAATTGATACGTTAATTTTCCGCCTTGTTGTTGCATCATAATCTTTACAGATTCGTGCAGCAAAAGTGCTTTCATAGCGAAACTGATGAAAATTTGATAAGAAACTGATGAGAAATAGGGAGCATGAGCGAAGAATGATCTCAACTAGAAAAGAAAATAGACACCTGAAGGAAAATAGACGTTGAGCCCCGCTCAAAAGAAAATTTAAAACAGTTTTCGTATCAAAATAAATAACTGACTCTATTTCCTTGTTGTCTTCTCTATGAGGCATATGACCTCATTGTACATTAAAATATGTAAACACATCATGAATTTAAAATGAGATCCCGAGATTCAAAAGCTGAGAACCTCTGGGGGATTGAGATGATCTAGAACCATCATGCAATATCCACTTTCATCGCATAAAGATCGTTTTAGCAAGTTTCATATGACGCCCTGATATCAATTTTGAAACAGCGAGGCTCCCGGAAATATAGGCGGAATTGGGTGTGTTCCATGGTTTCATATCAGTTGACATATAGAGGACAACGACTCCGTGCAATATCACGAAATCCATCACCAATCGGGATCATCCTCTCATTGCATTTAAGAGACAAATAAAATGAAAGATTAGGTAGCTATAATGATACTTTTGAAGGTCAAGAAAATATCAGGAAGGTCAATATTTAAATTTTAAAGGTAAATAAATAACAATTAACAGGGGCGTAGCTACCATATAGCAAAAGTAAGCAGTGCTTACGAGTCCTTGTCAATATGGGGTACTATTTTGGTAGAGTCCATAAACAGTTGAAAGTAGAGGCTTACTGGACCATCGGGGACACAGATGGACATCTTTCCATCCGCTCATTGAAGAAGGAAAAAGTATGGTCTCTTATCATAAAGACCTCTTTAGTCAAATCCCCCATCTGTCTGTACTGACAGATGACCTACAGAGACACCCGGGTTAAAGTAGCAACATTTTTGAACGGCTGAAAAACTATCCAGTTTATCTACTTAGATCGCAATCATGGAAAATCTAAACGATCAACAAAGGAGCAAAACGCCCTAAGCAATTTCACGAAGACTTTATGTATGATGGGTAAAAAAGAGCTTGTGGTTTAACTTTGCATGACTAAATTTGGTTTACTCGTAGTAAGAGGGGTTTAGAGTACCATTCAAGTAATTCTTTCGGACTGAAGAGAAACTGTAGGTTTGTTGACCAATCAATGATACCATAAGTCTCACGCTTCCCAATCACATATGGAACACATACACGGTGGTTAAAAGTTGCTTGAGTAATTTCAATTGTATTTAAACAAATCGAACACTACGCAGATTAAATCAAACAACAATGTCAATCAATCAACGTTTATTGGCGTAGTGATACCAGCGCCGATGTTATGGCGTGATTAGATGGTGAAACGTTCGAAAGAAAATAAATATTTCTGCGTTCGGTGGGACCTGAAGTGGAAGGTAGTGGGTTCAGGTCCCACCGAACGCAGAAATATTTATTTTCTTTCGAACGTTTCACCATCTAATCATGCCATAATATCGGCGCTGGTATCACAATTATTACAATTTATGGTTAATATCAAAATTACCTTTAACTAGTAGAATGTACCGAAGGGAACCGGAAAAAAGCCGGCAAATACCAACTTGACGAGTTCCCGTATTTTGTGTAATCTTCATCTACATGAACTAATTCGAATGAGTAATTTAACTACTCTTAGTAAGTATCGGACTAATTCTAATAACTATCTAAAATTTATTCAAGAACAATAAGTATCTGAAATTTATTCAAGAACAATAAGTATCTAAAATTTATTCAAGAACAATAAGTATCTAAAATTTATTCAAGAACAATAAGTATCTAAAATTTATTCAAAGCTAATAAGTATCTAAAATCCAATCAAAAAAGCGCTATAGGTGTTTAAAGCCCAATTATAAAGGCATAATAAATATCTGAAGTTCAAATTAAAAAGCACAATAAGTATCTAAAGTTCAATTATAAAAACGTAATAAGTATCCAAAGTTCAATTAAAATAACCGAATTAGCATCTAAAATGTAGTGGATTTCAATGATCATTTGAAATATTGTTAAGTTCAATGCGTGTCCAAGAGCTAACCAGCCAGATAAGCATAAAAAGTATCATTAGTCCTAATGAGTATCTAAATTGTAATTAGGCCTAACGAGTATCTAAAATATAACTAGTCCTCCTGTGTATCTAAATTATAATTAGTTCTAGTGAGTATCTAAAACTTTAAGTCCTAATGAATAGGTGAAAGCAATTTTGAATTTAACGTTTAATGTTTTTTGTCCCTTTATATTCTTGTAATTTTGCAGTATAATTCAGAAATATCGTCAAAATAACACATATATTGCAAATTTTTATACTCCTCAAGTTATGTATCACAAAATGTACATCGGATTGAATAAATTATGATTATTATACCACCACATAAAAGAAGCAAAACTGTAAAAGGATAGTTTATGAAACCTTTATGCTTGTGGTGTCATCAGAAATAACATTCTTACCTCCTTTAGCTAAAAGTCGAGAGCTTTTGAACTTCGAAAATTTCAAAAACAAAAAATTAGTAAATGCTAATTAGAAAATGAATGTTATTACGCAAACTGAACTCTATATTTCGCAATGTCATTTTTGATGTACGTTTATTGATTCCGAATAGCTTCATTAGTTTCAAATGATGAAAATGATGGGAAAATAAGCAAACGTTTTATCGCGATTGCTAAAGAGAAATGATTTCATTCATTTCCACTTCCAGTGACGGGTATTTCGAAATATATTTCGAAACTCTTAAGTTTTCTCGAACCAGCTTCAAACCTTTTCCTCTAACGGCCATGGCTCAGCAATTTGAGGACTTATTAAAATTGGAAAGGCATCTAATAATTGCTCAATGTGAAACGCAAACGGCAAATATAAATTCCACGGAATTCAGAGTCAACTGAGCCCATAAATATAAATTGACTGAGATCTCCTTAAAGTACCATTTCGTTTTGAGAAAAGCCATTGCGTATACTGTTGTAACATCAGGTCTTAAACCACCTTCGCTAATATTTATAAAATCGAAAAAATACCATATCATTTTCAGAAGATAGTGAAGTCTAAACATATAATTAACACTGATAATTTTTGGTCTTCTTTTTAAATTCTTCCGTTCTCTAAACTTGCTCAATCAAGAATGGCAATATTAATATTTTGTCGAATAAACTTCGACCTTCGCACTGGTATTATTAATCTTCACCCCCGTTCTGTACTTCATCCTTCACGTTCAATCGGACAATACGTTCCACAGCAGCTTACTTATCCACTGCACACTATTTATTTATCCATGTTGAATTTGCAGCTCTAAGGACATAGAATCTCCTTCTGAATGAGCTCACAAACATTCGGAGTGAGCGTTTGTTTAAGACCAAGCTCACTAAGTTCTTATTATCATTAGGTTAGTCTTGTTAGCCTGTCTTTAACATACTATAATGTTTTTTAATCACATTAATATTAGGGGAGATCGGAACTTGTCAAGTTGGTATTTGCCGGCTTTTTTCCGGTTCCTTTCGGTGCATTCTACTAGTTAAAGGTAATTTTGGTATTAATTATAAATTGTAATAATTTTATATGCCAGAAAATGAATTATATTATATCGAAAGCAAAAATTTGGGTAATTTTTTAACATATCTTGAATACGTCTAAATTTTTCCAAATCTACTTTGTCCACGCCGAGATCATCATCATCATCATCATCATATTCAACCATTATCTATCCACTGCTGGATGAAGGTCTCTCCAAATGCTTTCCACACAAGTCTATCCTGAGCAATTCGCTTCCACGTCACCCCAACCTGTTTTCTTATTTCATCCACCCATCTAGTTTGAGGACGTTTTCTAGGTCTTCGGTGGTCTCTTGGAATCCAGTTCAGAATTTCTGTTGTCCATCGTTGATCAGTTCTTCTTGCAATATGCCCAGCCCATCGCCATTTCAGCCCTTTTACTTTAACAATGATGTCCTCTACTCTAGTTTGCTCTCTCACCCAAGTGTTTCTTTTTCGATCTCTCCTAGTTATTCCAAGCATGCACCTCTCCATGCTCCTTTGCGTTGTCTGTAACTTTCGTATTGCTCCAACTGTTAGACTCCATGTCTCTGATCCATAAGAGAGGACTGGCAATACACACTGGTTGAAGACCTTTCTTTTTAGACACAAAGGCAATTTCCCCTTCAGGATAAAACTGTTTCTTCCAAATGCACTCCAGCCAAGTTTAATACGTCTGTTGAGTTCTTTCATAATGTTGCCATCCATTGAAATCAGCTGGCCAAGGTAAATATATGAATCAGCAATTTCTAGCTCAATGTTGTCAACTTGTATTTTTGTTTCCTCTACGAAATTATTGAACATGATCTTAGTTTTTTGTAGGTTCATCTTGAGTCCAACTTCTTTACTTCTAGTTGAGAGCTCCTGTACCATGTCTTGGAGTTCTAATGGGTTCGTTGAAAAAATAACAATGTCATCAGCAAACCGCAAATGATTTAAATATTCACCATTTATTTTTATTCCCTTGTTATTCCAATTTATCTGCTGAAAAATCATCTGTAAAGCTGAAGTAAAAAGTTTTGGAGAAATGGTATCTCCCTGCCTCACCCCTTTGCCAAGTTTGATAGTTTTGGTATCTTTATGTAACCGAAATTTTGCACTTGCATTTTTATACACACGTTTCACCATGTCAATGTACACATCCTCAATGTCTGTTGATCTTAAAGAGTTGATGACTGCTGATGTTTTAATAGAGTCAAAGGCCTTCTCATAGTCAATAAATGCCACACACAATGGAAGTTCATATTCATGTGTTCTTTCAATTAATTCTCTTAATACTTGAATATGGTCCACTGTACTGAATCCACTTCGAAATCCAGCTTGTTCTCTTGGTTGAGCTGCATCTAATTTTTTCTGCAGGCGATGTGTTAGCACTTTTGTGAAGATTTTATAAATAGCAGGTAACAAGCTAATTGGTCGGTAATTTTTCAAATCCTCTTTATCACCTTTTTTATGCAAAAGAATTACTGTTGCAGAATCCCATTGGTTTGGTATGTTACCGCTGTTAAGACATTTGGTAAAGAATTTTGCAAGTATGTCTTCTACATATTCTCCAGCTTCTTTTAGGATATCTAATGTAATACCATCATCACCAGGGGCTCTTCCTTTCTTCATACTTTTTATTGCAAATGAAACTTCTTCTTTTAAGATTTTAGGAGCTGTTCCTTCGACTATCTCAGAGTCTTCGTTTAATCCACTGTTACTTTCATATAGTTTTTTGTAGAATTCTTCAACTCTTCTAAGTATTTCTTCCCTATTTCTTGTTACGGTGCCATCCTCTCCTTTTAATGCAATGATGTGTTTCTTCCCAACAGATAAACTTCCTTTAACAACCCTAAGGCTCTTGTTATTTTCAATGGCTTTCCTTACTAGCTCACAGTTGAATTTTCTTATGTCTTCTTTCATGCTTTTGCGCAGAGTTTTACAAAGTTCTATGTACTCAATCCTGGAACTGGTATTTCGATTGTCCACCTTCATATCTCTTCGCCTTTTCATGAGCTGTTTCGTCTTCTCAGATAATTTGCTATTGTGCTTTTTACAGGTTACACCACCAATTTCCCCAGCAGTTTCAACTATTGTCTTAACAATGTTTTCATTTGCTTCTGAGATATCACTTTCATCAATAAGTCCTTCCAGTGCAGAAAAGCGATTTTTTAATTCCAACTTGAATGCCTCGGTATTTACTTTCAGTTTCATTAGATCCACCCTCTTACTTACTTGTTTCCTAATGAGCTTCTGTCGTTCTAATTTAGTATTTAAGTGCACTTTACATCTCACCATTCGATGATCACTTCCAGTATTAAATCTGTTCAGTACACTGCAATCTTCAATAATTGATTTCTTGTTTGCCAGGATATAGTCAATTTCACTAGTTCCCCCATTTGGGTGTTTCCATGTCCATTTTCTTTGCGGTTTCTTCTTAAAAAATGAATTCATGATGCTAAGGTTTTCAGCTTCTGCAAATTCGATGAGTTGATCGCCACGTTCATTCCTTTCCCCATATCCGTATTTACCAACCGATGTCTCTCCTTGTTCCTGTTGTCCAATTCTTGCATTGAAATCCCCCATGATGAGCTTGATATGTTGTTTCCCTTTGGTGTGTAACTCTTTGATTTCTTCATAAAATTCTTCAACCTCTTCGTCGGTATGGCTTGATGTTGGTGCATATACCTGTACTATCTGAAGTTGGTATCGCTGGGTTAGTTGAACAACGAGCCTCGCTGCTCGATCTGACGTGCTTTCGACTTCAAGAAGGTAGTCTTTAATTCTTTTGTTGATTAAGAAGCCAACACCACTTGTTCTTCCAGTTTCCGTTCCTCTATAATAAAACAAATGTCCACTTTTAAGTTCCACCAACTCTTCACCTTTTCTTCTAACTTCACTGAGTCCTACAATGTCCCATTTGATCTTGTCAAGTTCTTCTTCCAATTCCTGAAGTTTTGCTTCAGAAGCAAGGGATCGTCCATTATACGTTGCCAAGGTCAATAACAAACGGCAGCCTGGGCCATTCCAGTGATTCTTAGCACCCCCTGCTTTCATGCCACACTGACCGCTGCCTTGATCAGGAGCACTCCAGCACCTGGAGACTAGGGGCCATGGTTTCTGGTGTGTCAACATAATGGAGGAATTAGCCATAATTTCACCACGCTGGCTAGACGGGTTGGTGAATTAGCCCTCCCCTTCCGCCTTTCTATCCGTGCAGCAAATATTAATTTGCCACATAAATAGAAAGCTCAGCCTGCACCACTTGAAGGCGGGGTAGGACACTAGGTTACTGGCCTGGCCGGTTCCACACATCGTCACATACGTTCAGCGTGTGGGTCTCCTTCCAGTTAGATACCAGCAACCCTTTTGCAGGCCATATATATATATATATATACAGTGGAACCTGCTCAGGTACACACTACATAGTTAAAAAAACATACAAGTTCATACTATATAAAGCTTAAAAAACCTTCCCATCTTTCTAACGTTATCCAAATATGCTTAACTGTATATCCATGGCTGCACAAATCGCATACAAGTGCACATACTTTTCAAGCTAAACTAACATTTTATTAGGGAATTTCAATCTGATAGGCACACAAGTAATTGAATGTGATAAATGCATAACCGTTTCAGCCTGATACGTGTATGAGGAAGTATCCAAGGAACCATGCATGTGTTCTCATAAAAAGTGTAGAATTGTGGGTGTTCAGGAACCAGAGATACTGATC
>QLNU02015270.1:6377624-6396976 GCA_006491805.2 Dysdera silvatica | reverse complement strand
GAGGACATCATTGTTAAAGTAAAAAAGCTGAAATGGCGATGGGCTGGGCACATGGCAAGAAGAACTGATCAACGATGGGCAACTGAAATTCTCAACTGGATTCAAAGAGACCACCGAAGACCTTGAAGACATCCTCAAACTAGATGGGTGGATGAAATAAGAAAACAGGTTAGGGTGACATGGAAACGAATGGCCGGGGATAGACTTGTGTGGAAAACATTTGGAGAGAGCTTCATCCAGCAGTGGATAGATAATGGTTAAATATGATGATGATGATGATATATATATATATACGCGGTAATCTCTCTCTTATGGGTGGACGCCGGGGAGAGTGAGAAAAACGAAAAAAACTGCGAAAACCACAAAAGGAAGCTTAAAAGTGAAATATCAATACATTGTACTACATTATATTCTTAATTAATACTGAGTATGTGTACACTACTGAAAATGTAAATAAGAATAATTTCAAAATGCAATGAATTTATTTTTTAATGAATAACAATATTACGTATTTTTTAAGAACGCAAAGAAAATGGAAATGCTTATATACCCAAATTTCGTTTTACTGCTATTACTACTTTCTCACAAAATAATTTACAATCAAGGATTGTTTTTATTTTCGTGAATTTTCAGAAATGTGTTCTCAAGTTCATCAAGACTTCCGGAATTGAACTGAAAATTTTCGCGTAGAATTTTTTATGCTTCTAACGCTACTGTGTAAGTTGGAGGAACTTTTGCCACATTTTCTTCATCATCATCGTCCATCTTTCCATCTGTGTCGCCACCATTTATTTCAGCAACAATGTCTCCAACTTCCCGCAATAGAGCGGTGATTAAATTTCTTTCGACATCAACGAATTCGTTGAAAGTGCACGTAGCGGATCTACCAGATATAGTATGCCAATCTTCTTCGTTTATGTCATTTTCACTTTTATTTTCCGGCTTCTCACATTCATTTTCTGCTGGAAACGATAATTCTGCTTTCTTAAAGCAGCTTCTAATATACTTGTCGGTGACGTTTCTCCATGATGAGCACAACGTATGAATTGCATTAAAGACAGCAACTTGCTTCAATTCGTCTTTTGTTGCATTTTTTGTTTGTAAAGTAGCCAGAAGTCCACGGATTAAAGTTTTTCTATAGTGCACGTTCACACAACGAATGATACTAAGATCCAAAGGCTGAATCTTGCTCATGCAATTCGCAGGAAAAACATAACTTTCGTGTTGTTGAAAGTTGGAAAATCTTGTGGGTGATCAGGACACTGATCCACGAATAAGAGAAATTTCCGTTTTCCTTTTTTCCATTTTCCTGTTGAATTTATGAAGGAAATCCAAGAAAATGTGCGATGTCGTCCACGCCGCGTTGTTGCTAGTGTAGTCATAAGGAAGCTTATTCACGTTTTTAAAACAGCGAGATTTGTTTGATTTGCAAATGACCAATGGTGGAAATTTTTCCTAACCACCGGCTTTGCAACACAGCAAGACAGTTAGTTTTTGATTACTTTTTTTCCCACGATGGCATGGTACTCCCTTGAATGTTAAGGTTGTGTCGGGCATCATTTTATAAAAAAATCCAGTTTCGTCACAATTGTAGATGTTTTTCGGTTCGTATCTGTTTACTAAAGTAGACGAGTCTTCTTTCCATTGTTCTACAGTTTCTTCATGGACACTCGAACTTTCTCCCAGAAAGAACACGAATTGCTAAACCATGCCCATTTTTAAATTTTTCAATCCATCCATGTGATGCAGAAAAGTTTTCCATTTCAAAACTCTTTGACAACTGTACGGCCTTCTCCCTTAGAAGCTCAACGTTAACAGGAATGTTCAAGGCACAAGCTTCTTTAAACCACAGCATTAAAACTTTCTCAAATTCTTTGTACTTTCCGCCTTGAATTTTGCTTCTTTTCTTCGACTGAATTCCACATTCTCGAGGAGCTACTATTATCGCCTCCAGACTTTTTAAAATCCCTCTCAATGTCTATTCTGAGACATTAAAATGCTCTGCTAAAGCTTTTTTCAAGGTGCAAGGATTTTCTTCGAATTTTTTAATAACATCCATTTTAAACGAAAGCGACAGTTTTCTTCTTTTCGCCATTTTAAAACTTAACCATCTAACCAAAACTCCAAAGATTGTTCTTTCCTTAGCGATCAATGCCACGTGGTACGTACCGCACTAACCTCTCTAATTGGCTCCGACTTTGACTGACGTCAATCACAAGAACCCCCTACGTACACCCTTGTGTATAAAGTAGTGGAATGTGTTCTTGGAATTTGAACAATAAGGGAAGGGCGAGGGGATGCATTCCTACATGCAGGACAGAAAGAGTAAAATGCTTGCGATAAGTGACACTTGACTACTTGATTGATTGATTGATTGTTTGGCTTTTTTATGGCGCAAGAGCATCTGGGCTATACTGCGCCCCTGACTACTTGAGGAACCTACCTTTTGGACTGAGATTTTTTTTTGCAACGCACATAAGTGAGAGGTGCTTTTTTAGTGCGGCGTATAAATGAATAAGGGTTATCATTATTTTTCTATATCCCTGGCCGAGACCACGGAAAAGAATATATATATATATATATAGCAAAATTGTAGTATGATTGTGACATGTAGTACTTTCTAATGTAATATACATAAATATACTACACTTAATTGTATATTAATTTAGACAAAGTTAAAGTAGAAAAGTAATATAACACTAGGTAGTCAAACCAAGTAAATTAAAATAGTAGAAACATCTCAGAATAAAAAATGCAATTGGAGTAGTAAAAGGTGAAGAGGAGTAAAAGATTAAACAATACCAAGAATTTTGTTCTTCATCAGGGACCGCACAAAATCCCTGTTATTGGTTTGCTTTTTCTGACTACAATAATTGAGATTTGTGATCAATACTGAATGAAGTAATATTGATCAAAAATTAGTTAAAAATAGTATAAATCCAGAATATATATATATATGTGTGTGTGTGTGTGTGTGTGTGTGTGTAAGATCTATGGTTTAATTTATCCAGAAGGCGATATTTGAAATTAACAACTATTTTTATTCGAAAAACTGAGAAAACTGACTAACTATTATTTTACGTCATGCATATTGAAAGAATCAGAAAACGCGGCAATGAGACTCGTGGACTTGTAATTATAATCTTTTTTCGGTTGACTGCAACTGCGGAAAGCGGTTCCCACAGGTACTCCCCCCTCCATTGACAGGGGAAGAGTTTCAGAAGTTAAGTTTCTCTTAAAGATGGATGGATTTGTTACTAAAAATTTGGATCAATTTTCACTTTACATGTTGAACCTACAGTGAATATTGTAGGATCCGGCTTGGAAGGAATTTCCTTCGATAAAGAGTGAGCTCTTTCGCTTGATAAGCATATGAGGCGTATTAGATCAATGTGTCTTGAGATGTATGCCGGTTTCAATCTAGCAATGCCCATTGAAGCCTGTCTATTGTGTATTAAGGTTTTAAATAGTTTCTTGTTTCAACTTAAACCTCGTATCAACTTAAACCTTCGTACGTTGGTTGAAAGCTTTTCTTTAAGGTGTACTTTCGAAGAAACGCATGTATAAACGAAGCGAGGTCGGAGCTACCGAAAATAGACGGATGAGTATGGGATGTTTGTGGAGATGGTCTGAGCTTCTCCATTTTTCTTTTAATTTACCTACAAAGGTAGTAAGATCTAAGTAACTGTTTATTGCGGATAGAAATTCTCCCGGTAATTATATTGTGGTTCCATATAGCATCTCGGCAGTAGTAACTTTTAGGCCATTCTTCCACGCAGCTCTGAATCCTAGTAATATTGTTGGTAGCACCAAGGTCTATTGAGTAGCGGCATGGGTCATGATAACGGCTTTTAGTTGGCGGTGGAATCTCTCAATTTGGCCGTTACTTGCCGGATGGTAAGGTGTTATTTGGTATCGAGAGTTTTCCAAAAAAAAACAACAACGGTAACACCTTCAAATAGAAAAGACTTGAATTGAATTTTTTAGTTTGTTGTTAGGCGTAATGGGGTATCGTACCGAGCAACTCATCCAGCGTATAAGGCTTGAGCGGTAGTCGATGCAATATTATCTGTTATTGAAGATGCTTCTGTCCATTTAGAAAATCTGTCAATGCATGTAAGGCAGTATCTGTATCCATCGGAAGGAGGATATGGACCAATTAAATCAATGTGGATGTGCTCAAATCTGTCATCTGGAGGTTTGAATGGTCCTAACTGGCTTTTTGTGTGTCGAGTAACTTTCGTTTTTTGACATTACATGCATGAACGTGTCATAGTGCAATGTCCTCTTTCATTGTTGGTCAAACATAGCGTTCTTGTACAAGTTTGGTGGTGGCCTTTATCCCTGGATGTGACAAATCATGCAGTGTCTTTACAATTCGGAGGCGAAAGTCCTTCGGTATAAATGGACGGATACGACAAGTTGATGTATCGCAAAATAGAGTAACAGAATCGGTAGCTTTGTCTATTGGAACATTTTGTAAAATCAATGATGTGTTATTTTTGTTAGTTAATAGTTGCTCCAGCTCATCATCGTTCTTTGTGCTTCTGCCAGTTGCTTGAAAACGATCAGTGAAGGAGTTTCAATGACTACGATCTCTATTCTTGAAACTGCGTTGGCAACTACATTTTCATCGTCTTTTATATGCCAGATGTCTGTTGTAAATTGCCCTATTAGGTCTAGATGTCGAAGTTGACGTGGAGTACACTTTTCGATGTTTGTTTGAATGCGAATATGAGCGGTTTGTGATCTGTAAAAATTATGGTGTTGACCTTCTACCAAATTTCGGAAGCATTTAACTGCGGAATATGCTGACAGCAACTCCCTGTCGTAGGCACTGTATTTGTGTTGAGCTGTGGTGAGCTTTTTGGAATAGAAAGTCAAAGGTAGCCAGGTGTCTGATACAGTTGCAATGCTGTTCCCATGGGTGTGTCCGAAGCTTCCACCATGATTGCAATGATCGCAGTAGCTGGAGGATGACTTAATGTCATGGCTTCTTTTAAGTATTCTTTGCATTTTCTGAACGCTTGTTTTGATTCCCCACTCCAGATGATTTTTCTTTTGTCATTCTTAGATGTGAATTTCAGGTACTCATTTAGCACGGCCTGAGTTTGGTTTGCTTTTGATATAAAGAGTCTATAGAAGTTGAGGATGGCTAAAAACCTCCTTAGTTCCTTGACGGTTTCTAGTTTAGGAAATATCTCGATGTCAGACACCTTTACTGGCAAAGGGTTAATGCCAGTTTTGCTTATCATATGTCCCAGAAAGGAAACGTTCGTTTTGCGTAAATTGCTTTTGGCTAAATTAAGTCTGGCGCCGAAGTCGCTAATTCTTTGTAGCATTTGGCGAAGATGGTTCATGCACCCTCTTTCTGAAGTTGAGGTAATCAAAACGTCATCGAAATATGGTATGCAAAAATGCAATCCCTGCAGAATTTGATGGGTTGAACGCTGGAACGTTGCTGCAGAATTGCAAAATCCAAATGGTATAAATTCGAACAGGCCAAATGGGGTTATAATTGCTGTTTTCGGCCAAAATGTCTTCGTGCCAAAGTATCTATCTGGAATTGTTGCTGCGTTGAGTATTCTGTAGTCGCCTCATGGGCACCAATCTCCATTTTCTTTTCGCACCATGTACAAGGGCCATGGGTTTGACGATGGTCGTATAATCCCATTTTACATCAGATATTTAAATTCTTGGCGTTGCGCTCTGGAGTTCTGGTGATAGTTTTCTTAGTTTAAAGAACGCGGATTGGCCTTTGGTTTCAATGTGGTGAAATAATTTTGGCGTTGGCTTGTTTAATACGTGTGAAGGATTTGTAAGTTCTGAAAAATCTTTGAGAATTCTTTTAAATTTATTTTCAAATCAATAATTTTGGTATTCAAATTCTTGGCGTGCAGCTCGCAGGAGTTCTGGTGATAGTCTTCTTAGTTTAAAGAATGCGGATTGGCCTTTGGTTTCTATGTGGTGAAATAATTTTGGCGTTGGCTGTTTTGATACGTGTGAAGGATTTGTGAGTCCTGAAAAATCTTTGAGAATTCTTGTAAATTTATTTTCTTCCATCACCATCGAAACATTTGTTGTAAGTGGATTACTCTTCAGATAATTACCATGTGCAGAAAGTTTTGTTTCATTATCTATAAGTCTTTTTTTTAACATCAACCAATAAATTATAATGGCTGATTAACTTCGGTAATTATATAGGTTTGCGTGAAAGAGCCATGAAGATTTAGGTTTATTGTTAAAAGTTTTATACTGAAAGTGAATATTTTTGCACCATTTGCAGCCAATAAAATTAAATCCTGAGTGGTTTTCGCGTTGGGAGTCGTTACCTTTGGTAAAACTGATATATATCTGCCCCCCGTATCGATCAAAAATTTTAAATTCGATGAAGGGTTAACCACTATAGTGCGATTTATTATATGCAAAAATGTATTTTGCCATGTTGCGTTCGCCGCGTTAGTTTTCGGAATGTTTGAAGGTCATGGTTCTATACACTTTTTTGCTTTTGATCCAAAGTTGGTGTGATGAAAACATAAATTATTTGATGGCTCTTTATATCGATTAAAACGACTGCATAATTGACTGCGATTTCTTTTTGATTGATATCTTTTAGAACTGCGTGGAGTTCTGCGACCTCGAATGATTTTTTTCTAGTTCTTCCACTTTGTTCGTAAACTGGGATATTCTTTTTTCCATAACCGATAGTTGCTGCTCTATGGTACCATTTATTGTTGATGGTCTGTCAAGATCGTTTATTTTATCTGCAACGGTAGCCAGTTTGTTAGTTCTTCTGCTAGAGAAGCAAAAATACTTTGCATATTCGAGGGGAATCTTGATAACCAAAGAGATTTGAGAAGTGGTTCTCTGTTTCACCAGCCAATGAGCGAATGCACGTTAAGAGTTGTGATGGGCGTAGCTCTCCTAATTCCATGCCTTGTAATAAAGTGCGGATCTTTGATTCCTGGCTTTGTGAATGTAGTTCTATTAACCGGTTCTTCAACAGAACATACTTTCCGTTTTCGGATGGTTGTAGAATGATACCGGCCACTGAGTTCAGGAATTGAGAATTGTGCTTCGACTTGTGCAAACCAAAGCGTTGGATTCGGCTTTCAAAACGGCGGTGGTTTCACTGATACTTTTGCGATATTTGGTAATGCTGGGGTTTCTTCGTTGTTGGAAGGCATATGGTAGTCGGTTTTCCAGTCGTTGAAATGTTTATTTGCGTGTTAAGTTTCACTTAAGGTCACCAATTTTGTGGGAGATCTATGGTTTAATTTAATCAGAAGGCGATATTTGAAATTAGCAACTATTTTTATTCGAAAAACTGAGAGAACTAATTAACTATCATTTTACATCATGAATATTGAAAGAATCAGAAACCGCGACAATGAGACTAGTGGACTTGTAATTATAATTTTCTTCCAGTTGACTGTAACTGCAGAAAGCGGTTCCCACATATATAGAATAAGTCCAAACATAAAAACTGAAATTTTATAGTCAAGGAGCTTATCTGCTTTTAAAATATTATGTTGTCAAGCAATTTTCAATGAAGTTCGACCGATTTTAGTATTAATTAGTCTGAAAACTTTATTGTGAAATAAAGAAATGCGGCGCAGATTGGATTTAGCTGAGGTTTCCCAGGTAAGAAGGCAGTACTAAATACGTGAGAAGAAAAAAGAGTAATATAAGTTAATTAAAACAAAAGAATGAAGATAAAAACTAACATTACGAATGACATCAAGGATTCTTCCAATTTTGCTAAATGAAGTCTAAATGTGAGCTTTCCATTTAAAATTCAATTTTAATATAAAACCAAGACATTTAATTTCTGCGGAGAATGATGTCTAATCATTATTGATATTAATGTGAAACCGACAAATATAAATGTTATATTTTAGCGTGAAAAAAATACATTTAGTTTTTTGGCATTAAGAGTGAGATAATTAAATTTAAAAGAGTTAGTATAATATTTAATATATTTATTAACTGTATGAATTAAATTATTGATGTCTTTATCCATTAAAAAGCAAATGAAATTTACAAAAACCTAAATAATTCGTTAATGACAGACTATTTTTGCATGCATAAAATGTTTGTCTAACTGTGGGAAACGCGCTTTTAGACGTTGCGCAAAAAATATAACATGCAACATTGTTACCAACTTTCAGTATATTTTAGGTGTTGCTTGGACAATATTTACGCTAATATTCGGCACATTTGTGTGATCCTGTAAAATCCTAATGACCTTTTCAAAAGTTCGAGAAGTTTCCAGGTAAAGATGAAAAGGAAAAAAAAATCATTATAGCTGTGAAAGAAACTACCACCTTTTTCACATTTTGTATCCAATGGTAACGGAGATATGTTTTGTCATTATTATTTCCTCAAGCTACTTCATAGTCAGCTTTTTTTTTCACAATATAAAAATCTGGAGGTGATGGCAAACTAAGATCTTGAAGATACCGAGGCAAATCTTGAAATTCGAGGGCTGTTATTAAGAAAGATGGTAGAATTCCATAAGCTCTTTTCTTCCTGTGCTGAAACCCTACTCAAAATTGAAAATTTCAATAAAATTGCTTAAAAAGTTTCTTTGCTAAAAAGCGCTTTGCATGGAAGCCCTTTTCGTTAAGGGTCTTTTATAGATGTGTAAAAGGTGTAAGGGCTCTGCCCTGATGCTAAATGACAAGGATTTTTATCGAAGATTTCCATTCCCTAGAGAACAAATTTCCCTTTTTCCCCCCTCAAGTTCCCAACTTCTTTTCTTTACCTCTCCCCTATCAGCAAGATCCAGAATGGGCATTTCATAATTGTGCTAAAAGCCACAATTTCAGACTGAAAAAAGATCATTTTTAAAACTAGAAAATGGAATTTTCAGTAAAACCTTTAGTATATCCCTGGATACTTCTGCCTTTTTATTTGGATTTTATTTATAAAAGATACAACATAAGAGTATCAATCTATTGTCATATTTGCAAGTGACCCGTACCTTACTTAAATACAATTAATAAACAAATTTCGTTTAAAGTTAAACATGAAGCACATCACCCAAATTTGTTCCATAATTCCTTCCACCGATGTCTAGACCATCATTTACTTGAACTTGCAATGTTTAGCTAATTTTCTATCCATGTTTTCTCCAATTCGGAGGATGACCAATATGGATCATAATTCATTATCACTCTCCAATAGATAATTTCATTTGTACTTACTTGCGGTGGCGGACAGGGTCCTCTGAAAGGGCGCATATCTTGGACTTTTGGAGGGCGCGAGTGCTTGCCCATTCGGAGGCGCGAATCCTATCGCCCTACTGTCACAGTCCGCCCCTGCTTGTTCAAATCTTAAGATACCACCAATCCTCTACTTCGTCTGCTTCTAGGTCTTTTTCGCGTGATGTCTCCCTTTGGCGTAAACTAGGGTAGTCTGTATTTTCCACTTCTAACTATATGTCCATGGTATTCTGCGTTTTGTATTCGGATGGATTTGTATTCGGAACTCCTTAATTAGACGCCTTGCCTATTTCCGCTTTAATTTGTCTCATTAATTTTCTAATGAGTATCCAAAAGAGACATATATTTCTTAAAATTGATAGAAATAAATATATTAATGGGATAAGATAATTAAACAAATTATTGTAATCGATTATTTCCATAGGCCTATATTAGTTAACCATCGCTCGATCCTTGGATCTTGCTTGATGAAAGAAAAAAATAATGAATTTATTATTAGATTCTCTATTCATTAATGGATTAATTAATCTCGCTAATTAATTTTTAAAAGAAAAACTTATGTCATCTTACAGTTTTAAATTACTCGTACAAAATATTTGCCAACACATGATACCGAACGCTTCTTATAATATTCTTAAGTTAAACCTTTCAAAGCCTTCCGGAAGTTACCGGATTCTCTTGTCTTTGTCAGCAGATAAAGTCAACCGGACGATCCCTTCGACATTAATACCTTTATCCTCAGTTATCTAACTTAGTTCTTCTCCTAAATACTTTTCTCCTTCGATAATCCGTTTATTTTTTCGTCTGTCTGTTCTAGTCAAGGTTAATGACGTTTTTTTTATTGTTCTATGAATCCACAATGGAAACAAAAATAAGGGATGAAAAAGTCACGCTTCCATGAGAAGTTTTCTATCGTTGATAAATTTACGAACTGTCAGATACTCCTGTCTATCGCCTTTGGATGTCCATGTATATACTCGTCGCACGAAAGTAAGTTCTGAGTCAAATCAGTAATTTTTTCGGTATTCATTGGTTTTGCTGTCGCGTCAGTATTATATAAGTCGACCTATATATTATGTGCAAATGCTGTGCTGTCTATTCACATTGAATTGGTCAAATCAATTCCCCTTTCTCTTATTCCAATTAAATGAGTTTCATATATCTTTTGTAAAAGACATTCATCGGCATTTACAACCTCTATAGTCAGTGGCGCATTTATAAGTAGATGCCTACCCAGAGGTGTCATTTCTTGGAGGCGGTAGTGAACTTAGCTGCCTGTAAATGCATTTATTATTTTTTACAGAAAAACATTTTCTTTTCTGTACAAATGTTTCACCATCTAACCATGCCATAACATCGGCGTTACTATTACTATGCCTAAAACAATTCATAAATAGTGTTTCTTTTTGTAAATGCATGTATATATACGTGTATGTATATATACATGTATATATACGTGTGTATATATACGTGTGTATATATGTATATATGCATGTATATATACGCGTATATCGTAGCTGAACAAGTTCAATCAAGCTAACGTTCCTGTCCAAAAAGATACATAGGTCATTCTTGGGGTGTAGAGCATGCAAACAATTGAAATTGGTGTCCATAACGTTGAGTCAACTAATTAGACGATAATAAAATGGCATCTGTTACTATGAATAACCACAAATTTAAATTAAAGTTCTTTGCTACAATGTTTATTGTTACTGGTGTGTTTTTATTATTATTATTAATAAACTTTCTGTTATCAATGCAGGTTGTCCAAGAAAGGTATCCATTATTATAAAAATTTAAAAAAAAACAGGTGGTCTATCGAAACATAGTTTGCGGTAAACGAAATATGAACTAGACAAGTTTTCTACACATAGAATTTGGTTAACTCCATCATGGTCTTCTTTAATTACTTGAAGAATGGCCAATCGGTAACAGATTCGCTGCCAGATTTTGCTTAACATTTACCTGGTAACAGTTGAGATCAGTAGAGTAGCTAGTGGGAGACAAGAGGCTGTCGCCTCGGGAGCCACAATTCGAGGGGCGGCAATTAGCCATTAAAAACAAAATTTCTTTTAGTGTTTTGTTTTGTTACCACATTTTGGATCTTTTTTACGGCAATGACAGTCACTCGCCCCGGGCGGCAAAATATCTAACTACGCCACTGGTTGAGATTGCAATGTTTATCTTTTGTTTCAGAACGGTATCATTAAGAACGCGTATCTGGAACAAAACATCTTTTCATAACTCCCCAAAAATCGAAACCTATTAGGACATATCGGACGATCTTGGAGCACCACGATATCGGTCCACGGCAGCCAATCCGTCGTCCAGGATAAAGAGTATCAATTAATTTACGTACTCAACAGGCCCAGTGAGGTAGTGCATCATCCTGTATCCAGTACAGTTTGCTACATATGTTACAACTTCAGTATCACGTAACACCTGGCGCAGAATGACTCTTATTATCCTAGCGCCATAAAAATAGAAACAACTACGCTACACTCATAAGATCGTGATGGACATCCGCTATAACTGTGTTCTTCATAGAGAATAAAGGTATATAACGGTATTATGTATACCAGCGTTTCGAGTTGATCTGTCCAACCTTAAAACGCGTTTTGATAAAACTGTTTTTTTTATAAATTTTTATAATAATGGGTATCTTTCTCGGACACCCTGTATATTAACAAATATATATAATGTATTATTATATTATAAATAGGCAACCTTAGGTCATCTTGTATATGATTATATAGAATATTTGACAATTTGGTCCACCTTTAATTGACTATATGATGAAAGGAAAAAATCATCCATTCGCGATTAGAAAAGGGATCGTTAATAACGTCATATATTTTATTGTACACATAAAAAGTTAGTTCAAACGTAAAACGTATTTTAACTTTAGGTAAAAAAATACGCTACGTAACCTTCAATACATCTTACATAATGCGATGACAATATTCACACCTATATTATTGTATAATTCTATGAAAACCCTAGGAGCTTTTCAGATGTTTAAGAAGTTTAGAGATAAAAACGAAAATTGAAAAAACATTTAAATTTGATAGAAATTTCATCTTTTTCAAATTTTAAGCCAGTTGGAATAAAAATATGTTTTATTATTATTATTATTATTATTATCATCTCGGCCTGCTACTTCGCAGTCAGCTTTTTTGTCCCCAATTTAAAATTGTGGAGGCGATGTCTGGCGAAGATCCTGAAGATGATGAGGCAAATCTTCGAAGTCGAGCGCCATTTTGAAGAAAGGTTGTCGCATTCCATGAGCTTCTTCTCTCCTGTGCTAAAACCCCACTCAAAATTGAGAATTTCGATAAAATGATTTAAAAATTTCTCTTCGAAAGGATGCCTTAGATAGAAGTTTTTTTTGTTCAGCATCTTTTACAAATGTTGAAGAAGGTGTAAGGGCTGAGTCCTGCTGCTAAATGACAAGATGTTGGATTTTTATCGAAGATTTCTATTTCCTTGAGTGTAAATTTCCCCTTTCCTCCTCGAATTCAGGATTTCTCTCCTTGTACTTTTTTCCCATTAACAGTCTCGGATGAGTACTTAACTTCACACCTTTGATAAAAGTCACCAATTGCACACAGAAAAATAAGGGCGCTTTTAAAAGTTTGAGATGCTTGTCTCAGTTCAAACTTTGCTATTTTTCACCGATACAGTTTCCTTGACAACTACTATTTTTGTGACTATGAACGACAGAATAGGCGTAATATTTTTTTGTTTATGTTTTGTTGTGGCGCAAGGACAGCAAAGGCCGTGCTTTATAGCAGGGTTGCTCAACATACGGCCCACAGGCCACAATCCTTCCCGCTGGCAACTGTTTGGAATAAAATATATTTTCAAGTATAAATTTCACATTTTTCTTGTAGAAAAATCGAGGGGACAGCATGGGTGACCCCTTTCCATATCGCGTGAACAACCAAATTACATTATTATTATAGGAAAAAACTGAAGAGGGGCTGCTGTTTTTTTTTTTACACGAAACCACTGGCGCGCGAGAACCGTGAAAAATGTTTTAGTGTCTCGCTACCCCAAAAAGTTGGACAACCCTGCTATATAGGGACATGCGGTTCTTCGAGGAATCCGAACCTTTGCTACCAAGTGAATCAAGCCCCGATCTATTGTGAGCAGAAAAGTTGCAAGCTTCCGACGATATTGCGGGCTTCTACAGTAAAAATACTACGTGTTCACTTTGCAAGTTTCCTTGGCTGTTGCCACTAAGGATTCCAAGAAACGCAAACTTAACAAGTTCGATTTCTAAAATTGGCAACATGCCAAATTGTTTCCTTTTATAGGATGTTTTCCATGTGTACATAATTCCACTTTCCGCATCTGGCAACATATATTGAATAGTACTTATAATTCCACTTTTTCATTAATGGGATGGCGAATTAATGGATTAACTTAAATATTTAAGGCAATAATAAACGTTGTTTTTAACTATATGGAATTTTTTGAATACTTCAATTGGTGACCTCGAACTAACGAATTAAAACCTTCTAATCTGATTCATGGTCACACTGATAATTTGGACTAAAGAGCAAAAGCCTTTTGAACTGATTCTTCGCCACACTGGTATACATTTATACTCCAACACTCGACAATACTGGTAATACAACAATAGTATACATTTATACCCCAGTAACCTTCTTGGCAAGTAATTCTAAAGTTCCTGCATCTTGACATCCTAGAATACTTGCATTCCAAAGACTGACGACCTTCTAGGGGAACAATAGCGACAATCGTCAAATTAATGAAGAATTTTTCTCCTGCGGAATAATCCAGTAAATGATTACACTTTATTTGTAAACTCACTGGAATTCCAACGAAATGGAAAATAACGGAAAACGACAGTTTTACTTCTTCAATACTATTAGAATATTTATTAAAGTAGAACTGCTGCCGCCTTAGCCTATGATGAATAGATGATAGATGATGAATTACTCGGTTTATCGATCCCCTGGTGGGACCAGAACCCACGACCTCTTTGTTTCCGGTCAAGTGCTTTCCCCCATTAAGCTACAGGTATCAGTCATTCGCTCCCTTGCGTGCGTATATAAAGCTTTATTATGGACGTTTACGATTAGTAGGAAAGTGTATGGACTATATTTTAGACCAAAGGATGAGTGCAAGAAGCTAAACGTCTTGTAGGCGGGACTAGCATTTATTAAAGTAGAACAATTTCCATTTTGGCCATTGATGTCATGCGAACAGGTCCATAGCAACATCTTACATATTCTCGTCAAGGGAAAGGATGTCTGACACCTTCAGCCTAATGGTAAAGCGCTTCTACACTATCATGGGGCAGTGAACCAATTTACCTACCTTACCTTATCTTTTTTTCCTTTTCTCTTAAGGCACATGGATTTTCAAGATAGATCGTGCTACGTCGGGACTTGAGTTTTCTCGGCCCGTCCGAACCTTTCTGGCCTAAGGAAGTGCTTCCTAACCTCTTTCACGTCACGGCACACCTCACAAGCATAAATAATTTCATGGCAACCCATGAAGGAACAGTTTTCTATTATCTTGATCGATTTCTTCTATTCTATACTGGGTATTATAATACTGGGGAATAAATAAGAGCTTTTTTTTATCTTTTTGCCTTATAATACACAAACATTCCAGCTCGATATTTGTTTCGGATTAATCTTCATATTCAGTCATAAGCACGAAATAAAAGAAACAGATAAAGTGAAAATGCTTAATCCATATATATATATACCAAGAGAACAAGCTGGATTTCGAAGTGGATTCAGTACAGTGGACCATATTCAAGTATTAAGAGAATTAATTGAAAGAACACATGAATATGAACTTCCATTGTGTGTTGCATTTATTGACTATGAGAAGGCCTTTGACTCTATTAAAACATCAGCAGTCATCAACTCTTTAAGATCAACAGACATTGAGGATGTGTACATTGACATGGTGAAACGTGTGTATAAAAATGCAAGTGCAAAATTTCGGTTACATAAAGATACCAAAACTATCAAAATTGGTAAAGGTGTGAGGCAGGGAGATACCATTTCTCCAAAACTTTTTACTTCAGCTTTACAGATGATTTTTCAGCAGATAAATTGGAATAACAAGGGAATAAAAATAAATGGTGAATATTTAAATCATTTGCGGTTTGCTGATGACATTGTTATTTTTTCAACGAACCCATCAGAACTCCAAGACATGGTACAGGAGCTCTCAACTAGAAGTAAAGAAGTTGGACTCAAGATGAACCTACAAAAAACTAAGATCATGTTCAATAATTTCGTAGAGGAAACAAAAATACAAGTTGACAACATTGAGCTAGAAATTGCTGATTCATATATTTACCTTGGCCAGCTGATTTCAATGGATGGCAACATTATGAAAGAACTCAACAGACGTATTAAACTTGGCTGGAGTGCATTTGGAAGAAACAGTTTTATCCTGAAGGGGAAATTGCCTTTGTGTCTAAAAAGAAAGGTCTTCAACCAGTGTGTATTGCCAGTCCTCTCTTATGGATCAGAGACATGGAGTCTAACAGTTGGAGCAATACGAAAGTTACAGACAACGCAAAGGAGCATGGAGAGGTGCATGCTTGGAATAACTAGGAGAGATCGAAAAAGAAACACTTGGGTGAGAGAGCAAACTAGAGTAGAGGACATCATTGTTAAAGTAAAAGGACTGAAATGGCGATGGGCTGGGCATATTGCAAGAAGAACTGATCAACGATGGACAACAGAAATTCTGAACTGGATTCCAAGAGACCACCGAAGACCTAGAAAACGTCCTCAAACTAGATGGGTGGATGAAATAAGAAAACAGGTTGGGGTGACGTGGAAACGAATGGCCCAGGATAGACTTGTGTGGAAAGCATTTGGAGAGACCTTCATCCAGCAGTGGATAGATAATGGTTGAATATGATGATGATGATATATATATATATATATACAGTAGTGGACAAAATTGTGGAAACCCTTTGAAAAAAGATTATTTTAGAGGTTTGATGGCTAATAACACCACTTTTTTTTGTACCAATACTATAAAATTATATATCATTGGAAAGGTAATTTAATCAAGATTGTAATGCAATAACATTTATGAATCGTATTTTAATAGAACAGCATTCATAAAGAAGAAAGGTGATATACATAGAAAAAATGAGATATACAAAAATGTTCACCATACCAGTTAATACTTAGTTGGGTAACCTTTAGCCTTAATTACGGCCTTACAACGCTTTCCCATGGAGTGAACCAAGTTCTTTAGTTCTGCAGCTGTTATAATATGAAACCAAGATTGAATTATTGCTTCTGTTAATTGTGTTTTATTGCTGGGTTGCTTCCGACTAACAAGCTTCTTTAGCCGGCTCCATAGATTTTCGATGGGGTTAAGGTCTGGGCTATTTCCAGGCCATTCCAGCAGTTGAATATGATGATCTTGAAACCATTTTTTGCACACACGAGCAACATGACATGGAGCTGAATCCTGTTGAAATATAAATGCTTCATTATCTTGGAAAAGATCACATGCAGAAGGCTGCAGCTTGGGCTCAAGTATTTCATTTATGTATCTTTGGGCATTTATATTCCCATTGATCACGCAAATTCTGCCCACACCTCTTGATGTTATACAACCCCAAATCATAACACTAACTGGGTGTTTCACGGTAGGTGTAATGCACTCAGGATGGAAATCTTCTCCAATTCTTCTCCATACGTATTTTACGCCATCACTACCAAACAGTGAGATTTTGGTCTCATCACTCCAAATTACACTGTCCCATTGTTCCGTTGTCCAGTTAACATGGGTTTTAGCCCAGTTTAATCTTTTCAACCTCTGTTTGACAGACAAAAATGGCTTTTTTCGTGGAATTCTTGCATTTAGACCACATTCATGCAGTCTGCGCCGAACAGTCCTTGCACTTAACTTCACATTGCATTGCGCCATTTCACCTTGTATACACAGAGATGATTTTTTCCTGTCACCTAGGCACTGTCTTTTAATTCTTCTATCATCACTTGCTGTTGTGCACCTTTTTCTGCCTTTACCAGTCTGGTTTTGTAATGACTGAGTCTCCTTATACTTCTTCAAAAATTTAGAAATGCCACCTTTAGTTAAGTTTCCCCCAATATTTCTTCTAATTTCTTCATAACTGTAGCCTTGTTCACTTAATATTACTATTTTACATCGCTTCCTAGGTGACCAGTCAACTCTTTGCGCCATTTCTTTAATTTTATTACGTTTTACAAGCACACTAAATCAAAGAGCACAAAAAAAAAACAACCAACTTGATAGCAATTACAGAACACACTGATAAATGTCCTGTAACCTGTTGGCTCATTGCCAAAACAAGAGAAAACATGATTGGCTCATTGCCAAAACAAGATGACACCTGATTGGCTCTGTAAACACTCATGCTCATTGGCCACATTCAAATGAAGGAAAGCTACTTCATATAAATGTAAGCAAGCTGTGCTTCTTTTTTCTGGTTATTTGGCTATAACTTTTGATAGAATACAGATAATTGAACAAATGTTATTGCATTACAATCTTTATTAAATTACCTTTCTAATGATATATAATTTTATAGTATTGGTACAAAAAAAAGTGGTGTTATTAGCCATCAAACCTCTAAAATAAACTTTTTTCAAAAGGTTTCCACAATTTTGTCCACTACTGTATATATACAGGTCATGTAATTGTTGCAATTTAAGGGGTCTACGTATGACTTAATCTACTTCAGAAAAATGTGACGTCCGCTAGAGAAACCTAGTATTACAAAATGAAAGTTATATGAGAAAATTTCGGTGGGACTATAGTCACCCTACCTTAAAAGCTTGTTATGGCAGTTAACATGGTTGCACGTATGGAAATTACTTGTTATATTTATATTTGTGGTTTTGATACCACTTATCCCACTTCGCAGATAAATAAAATTATAAATGAAGGAAATAAAATTATCCCACTTTACCTAGAAACCTTTGTTAACAGACGTCTAGGGTTTGCAAAGTGTGTACATCTTTTCTTAAGGCTTAACATATCAGGAATAGGTGGAAATAATTTCAAAATTCCTGTTACAGCAAATAAAAGAGCGAAGTCGCTGGAACAATTGGAAATATTCAAAGTTCCTTTCCTGATAAATGTGCAAACATCAAACCATTTTCTTCTAATTAGTTCTGTTACTAAACTGATGTTGGATCTCTAAGTTGATGCGTTTTCAAACACTCAGAAATTTTGATTTACTAGCTTAGATTTGGTCCCAATCAATTTGTATGACAGAGGTTCCACTGCATACACCACTTAAGAAACCGAAAACAATACGCGTATATTTATTGAACTAGACTCACAGTGAAAAGATATTTCATCTATCGTCATATTGAAGGCAGGCTTTTCAGCGTCTGATCGGAAACTATTGAACAGTCAGGAATGACACTGAAATCAAGAAGTAGCCGTCTTCAAAGAAACATCTCCATCATGTAGAATCCTTTTCAATAACTCTTGAAAAGATTACCAGAATGTTTAAAATTCTTGACGGAACATTGGACAAAAATTTATTAGTTGTCGGGTGTTGGCTTCAACAAACTGAGATTGAACACGTCAGCCTTACAAAGTAAAGCTGTTTGATAAATTACGTAAACCCAAGAATGACTGATAGCTAACATTATGAAAGTGCGTTTTGCAAATTTGAGAAGCGGGTGGAATACAAATTGCTAATAGATGTGTTTCATACTTAATTATGGGGCCCGTTTTTAAGCGCCAACCTTCAGTTTAGTTAATTCACTATATTTAGTTTAGTCAATTAACTATATTTAATTCACTCAGTTAACCATATTTAGTTTAGTCAATTAACCATATTTAATTTAGTCAATTAACTATATTTAGTTCAGTTAATTAACCATATTTAGTGTGGTCAATTAACTATATTTATTTTAGCCAAATTCCTATACTTTAATTAATAATTAACTATATTTAGTTTAGTCAATTAACTATATTTATTTAGTCAATTAATCCATTTAGTTTAGTCAATTAATTATATTTAGTTCAATTATTTAACCATATTTAGTTTAGTCAATTAACTATATTTAGTTCAGTAAATTAACCATATTTAGTATAGTCAATTAG
>QLNU02015270.1:6358671-6368938 GCA_006491805.2 Dysdera silvatica | reverse complement strand
ATTTCTGTTGATTTCCTTCTCAGCGACTTCTACAAAGTACCTATTATAATTTTTGCTGTTTTTTTTTATTAGAGAATTTTTTCTTTTAATTTCTCAACTCCTATTTTTTTTTCCTTGATTTTTCTCATCGTCTTAGTTTTTATTTTCCATTTTCCATTTGCTCTTATCTGTAGACCTAAAACGACTTTCAAAATATGTTTTTTTCTTTTGCCTTAATAGCGTATTAACTCGATTTCTTAGTTTTCTGTATCTTTGCAAGCAATTTATATTTTTTGTCCTTACAAATCTACTATATAATTTTTTTTTTGTTTTATTTTGGTTTTTACGTCCGTTCCTATCCAACCCTTTATATCTACTCTACTTTTTATCTCCTTCCATTTAAAATTTTTGTTAAATACTTCAGTTTGTTTATAAAAGTTCCATATGTGTCTTGTTTATTCCTCAATTCCAACACCCAATCTATCTGACATTCCAGTTTTAAAATTTTCTCTAATTTTTGCACTAAAGTTTCTAATTTTAATCATATGATTTGAATATAATTTTCCCTTTGATTTTATTTCTAAGTATATTGGTCTGTGGTCAATAAATTGAAAATTGATCAAATTCATCTTCTGAATTCATATTCGAAAGTTATATTCGAGTCCTCAGTTTTAAATAAATCATTAGCTATATAATATAAGTCTATTTTGGTAAAGATAATTTAATATAACTTTTGGCAGACGATAACCCTGACACTATTTATCGTTTATAAGTAATTTTATAACAAAAGGACAGGTCATACTTCGCTACAGCTTACTCTCGAGCAATCTGACAGTCTGTGCCTTGGGGTATTCCACCGGGAATACATATATCTGTAGACAATCAATCAATCAGTCAATCAGTCATTATTCATATTAATGCACAAAATGCTACAGTTAGTAAATCATAAAATTTTAAGTTGATTAACATCCTACATTTATTTAACATAAAATTACTTAAAACTTAAAATTAATTAAGAAATAATTGTACAAAGATATTGGAGACACCGGAAAAAGACCAGTTTAACTGATCTGACTAGTCCAGTGCCCCTTTCCGCCCCCCCCAAATATAACTGACCTGTCAATATCCGAATCATATCATTCATAAACAAATAAATATGTGATTTCAATAGATAAAAAGACAGCAAAGAGAGAAAAGGCTAATCGTCAGCAAGGAAAAGAAAATTTCGAGGAAAAGCAATCTCTTAAACCTTGCGCTTAAATTCCGAAAGTGTATGAATATATGGGAGATCATGGGAAATATAATTCCAGATTTTTGGACCAGTGTAGTTCAAGGATGTTCCACCAACATTGGTACGAATATTTGGTATCCTGAATATCGATATACATCGAAGGTCATATGGTGAAGTAAATGGAACCAAATGTATTGAGTCATCAAGATAATTAAAATTAATTCGTTTAAACATTAGAATGGGCACTAAATATTAAAGTGATAAAATTACTGGAATAGTATTAAAAGATGAGTATAATGTTAAAGGATCAGATCAATTAACTAAATTTTTAAAGCAAATTTCAAAAAAATCTATTTTGACATACAAACGACATGCTCTTGTTGTACCAGCGGGTGTCCAAACCTGACTTTTTGTACTATAGGCAACCACATTACTCATATACCGCCATACGAATCATTATTGTTTTAATTTTCCTGCTTTAAAAGTAATTCTTCATCTCTGATCTATCATTTCAAATGAATATTTCTGTGCTCTCTCTCTCTCGCTACTTTCGAAGTAATCCAAGTCAAGAGATGGAGAAATGAAATCAACATGAAGTTGATTTCATTTCTCCATCTCTTGACTGATCACATCGTATTGTCAATTTTGCTATTACTTGTATGTGTACTGGTTTGTTGCCATTTTCGGAGTCGGTTTCCTTTCTGGAAATCCTTCAAGAAATAGTTCTATGTGGTTTCTTTTCGAAGATTTCGGAACGGCCTGCATGTACTATTAAATGATGATTTGATTTTTTGTAATGACATTGGTTACATTGCTTAACCGCATTGCATAATCTGATTGGTGATTACTTTACTGATCTATCTCTTTACTGATTACTTTACTGATCTATCTCTTTACTGATTACTTTACTGATCTATCTCTTTACTGATTACTTTACTGATCTATCTCTTTACTGATTGCTTTACTGATCTATCTCTTTACTGATTACTTTACTGATCTATCTCTTTACTGATTACTTTACTGATCTATCTCTTTACTGATTACTTTACTGATCTATCTCTTTACTGATTACTTTACTGATCTATCTCTTTACTGATTTCTTGATGCCATTTCTCCAGTCATGCTCATGGGTAGATTTACCATTTTGCCACCCCTTCCTACCTGTCCACCTCCCTCCAATCAGTAGTAGGAACATAAAAATTGTTACATTCAATATATGCCAAAAACTTTTGTATTGATTGTATATCTGCATACATTGAAAAACAAACTCATAAATTGAAACGTAAACATTAAACAATATTAACTTATATTGAAGTATTATTCCTTTTTGATATATAATAAATCAAATTCAATTTTATCGAAATAAATTTTAATTTTAGCAAAAAAATAAAAGCCTATCGAACACTGGTATTTAAATGGAAAGCATGACGTCTAGCTTTCTTCTCGGCAAAACATCTGATTATATCATCGTCTGGTATTGATTTTGTTCTATCAGACTTCATACACAAAATTTTGCCGCTCTAATCTATAGCCTAGTATAGCTTATTGTGAGGTACAGCACTGTGCATGATTAATCACAGTCGTGATTAATCACAGTTCGTGATTAATCACAGTAAATAATCTTCTTATTTATCATTTTAGCAACCTCTGTATAGTTTTGCAAATAAAATTCAATAATTAATTCGGATATGTCTGAACGTAGTTAGTAGTTTTAAGAGATTGCGTGGGGCAAAATACTCATACCATAATACGTGGGTATTAAATTTATTAGTAATAAAAAAATCCCCCACGAAAAACTCACAAAAATTTAGCCCCGGTGGCTTTGTGTGTTGACCATTATTTGGCAATTGTGTTATCCCTGTGAAGGGTAATAATATCTTACAACTTAATATACGGAGAAAAAAGCGTTTGTTCTTGTTCTCATTCGTCTAGTAGGTCAAGACACCGCGGGCTCAACGCGGGGACCCTGGTTCGAATCTGGGATGAGGACGGCGTCTCTTTTTCTCCTAAACAAAAATAGCTCTAGTTTGAGCTACTAATACGTGGGTGTCAAATTTATTTGTAATAAAATACTTTTACACAATTTTAAATTATTATTATTCAATAATACTCATGTTATTAAATGTCGAGGGTTTTATATTATCTAGATTTTGGAGCGAGTTATATACTACAGCATTTATTCGGGCCCCACAAGTGTGGTGTAGTATTTTCAACTGTATTACTGTGTGTATATTAAATTTATACTTTAGATGTGTAAATAAAACCAAAGTAAAAATTAAATTATCGTTAAATTTATTTAGAGATTATTTATTAAAACGATCAGGAGTTAGTGCAATTAACTTTGCTTTGGCATCTTGAAGAAAGTTCATTACGTTTTAATTAGGAAATGTATGATAAAATTTCAGTATTAAAAGTTGGACCTAATAATGTTTGAAAATAATGTGAGAAGAGGTTTTGAGTTTATTAAATTTAAAATTCAGTCTTCCGAAATTAATTGTACGGACGAGTTTCGTGACCTGTCGCAAATTTGAAAGTGACATGCTTCAGTGAGGAAAAGGGTTTGAATTAGCAAATGTTGCAACTGTTACACTTGATGGGATCTTTTTCATTCTTCCAGATAACTCCGTCGGATTTTTAAGTGCAAAGAATTCTTGTCGTTCCATCTTGTCATTAATGCCAAGTATCCTTATTGAATTTGACAAATGCTGATTCATGAGTTCAACTATCTACTTGTTGAGACAATCTCCTAGTTTATTTGATAAATCTTGAAATGCTATGGTATAATGCATACACTATTAAATTGGTAATAACAGTCATATTAAATATCGAAGAAGCTTTCGGCAAATGACAAATGACAAATTAATTTCATTTAAAAATGGCTACATATTTACATACAAAAAGTAAAGGATATTCATATTGGAGCAGATGAGAAATTTTCTGTTGAATGTTGAAATCATTTGGAAAATCCAAAGTCCCAAGTTTAGGACCCGATGGTCTCATTACTCTTCTCTTCTGTTCTCCCACATATATCTGCGACTTTTCAAATTACATTATATGTATTCCATAAATTATAAATAATGTGATGTATATGTGTTATGTTGTATTTCAGTGTTTGTCTCAATAAAGTGTTCTAGGCCTACATTGTTCGAGTGTAATTTACTTTTTGAACATACCTCGTATAATTAGAATGCAATTTTTTTATCACATAAATTTGTGAGGGGGGGGGCAGGAACAGTTGTTAGAAGAAAGGCCAAGTATGACTTAATAGGGAAAAATATGACACTTGATACTGAGACACAATTTAAGAGAATAGAAAATGCAAAAATAATAGATGAGAGAATAGTAGTATGCTGGAATAAAAATGAGAGAAGAGAAACTAACATCAACATAAGCAACAAAAATGATAATTGAAATCAACATTAACATATACTGAAAAAATAAATTTATGTAAAATGTAGATAAATGTAATGAAAAGATGACATTTTGAAATATATAGAATATAATATACATAATGTACAAAATATTACTATACTCAGTAAATAAAATATACCAATAGAGTGGACTGATGTAATGTGATAGAGTGAATATTATAAATAAAAATTAAAAAAACGTAAGTGAAAACGTAAACATGACGAATTACTTTCGAATGCTTTTAAAATTTACGTGATGCCATCTCGGAATGCAAAGAAATATTAAAGATTGCTAAAAAGTTGTAAACTTGTAAACTTTTGCTTATAATTTATTACAGCATCAAGTTGATACAACATCAAGTTGATACAGCAGTAATATTGTCTTAACGCGCAGGCGCAAATAAGCTGGGTGAAAGGAGAAGCAAGGGCTCAATTCACAGTTTGCACCCTTGTGTGGGAGAAAGCGACTGTGATTGTTTTTGTTTTGTGAATGAAACATGTTTTAAACCATCAAAAGTAAATTTTTAAGTTCTTGTTTGAAGTGTCAAAGAGAAACTTAGAGCTGCACTGTTTATCAAATATAGTTATGATGCTGTTATTTGATTAATAGGTAAGAATTTCTGTTGAAAGAAATATGTGTAGTGTAACCAATTTGCTATATTTGTGAGGTTAGTGTAATGGCATCGTTTGGGTCAATAATGAAACAGTTCATAATGATACAGTTCACTTGGATACAGTCATATAATACAGTCACATAATGACACAGTTCACTTGGGACAGGTTGATACAGTGTCTCAATGTGACCTACAAGAGATGTAATACGTGTTTCATTTTTTCCAGAAATGCCGAGGACCTACAAGAAGAAACTAAAAATGGAGAAATATCCATTGAAATGTTCAGGAGAGCTTATGCCGAAATTCGAAATGGCAGAATGTCTTTTAGGAAGCTACAAACACGTTCTTTATAGCTAAAATGGCCCTTCTAAGGTATGAAAATAAAAAAGAAAAGAATCAACAAAACACAGATACGAATAACAAACAGTTATTTCGACACTGGCGTAAGGTTTATGTGTTTTTAAACCTTACGCCAGTGTCGAAATAACTGTTTGTTATGGAATCTCCTGGTGAAACTCTGTATTGTTTCGACAGATACGAATGTAGATGTTAAAACGAGGTATTCAAAACATCGACAGATTTTAACTGATAATCGCGAGAAAGAACTCAGCAAATTCATTGTAATGTGCTCAAAAATTTATTAAGGATTGACTCTCAAGAATATTATAGAAATCTCTTATCAGTTGGCACTGGCAAATCACATGAACGTGTCTGGTACTTAGTATAATTCAAAAGCGACTTTATCAGAGTGGTTTTGTAAATTTTTAAAAAGACATCCCAATCTTTCTTTGCGAAAGCTAGAAGTAACGAGTCTGGGACGTGCAACCAGTTGTAATAGGCACAACAGTGTTCATACTTTTTAAAGAGAATTTTAAGGACTTTTTAAGGACCTAAAACAAAAAATTAAGGACCCACAAAGTATCTGATTTGGCTGTTTTGTGGGTCCTTATTATTATCACAATTTTGGCAACTTTCAACAACTTTTCAAATTGAGGTTCATGAAAATATGGCACTAAAAATTTAACTTTCCTGCCATCAACGAATATCCTAGCTTGGATGTTGTGATTAGACAAAATTGTTCTATCTTTTCCAGCTGATCCATTGAGTTGAGAGGGGGAGAACTAAAATGAAGTTAGGAATGAAAGGGAATTTCCCAAAAAAAATTTTTTCGGTCATGTTCGCCGAGAAAAGTTTGGTGGGATGAAAACTAAGGAGATTTTAAGGACCTGGACGTAAAATTAAGGAGTTTTAAGGTCCCTAAATTTTTATTTTTAAAGTTCAGGGGTTCTTAAGGACTTCTAAACATCGTTTTCTAACTATAAAAAGTCTATTAAAAAAGCAAAAGCAAAAATGAAATTATTTAAATCACCCGGCTGTACAAAGGAAAAAATGGCAATAACAAACCCAGTAAGCAAGGAAAAGGAAAAAAAAGAAAAGGTTGAAATAAAAAAAAGGAACACGAGGAAACTGGATTGAATTCTGACGAAGATGAAAATTCATTTTATTTGGTGTGTTCAATGGCGCACCCAGAAATCGTTTTGGGAAGGTTTCATCCATAAGTTAGAAGAGGTAATTACTTTTAAGAAAAATAGAACTTTATGTGCAATACAACTATGTTTCTTTTCTCAATATCAGATTTGGGCGATTAACAACAAACCCCCTTGTGTGCGCTAATGGGTATGTTTAAAAACTTACTCTACATTCAGGGCCAATATACTGGATTCAATGCCCTTCCTCCAAAATGTGGACACACATCGATTGCGGAAAAGACAGCCCTACTTTCACGTGTATAAATTATTAATCACATTTATGTTTGTCTTCAGAGTCCGACTGATTAGTCAGAGCCAAAATATGTTTGGTAGGCGCTGTACAGAAGTAAATATTATCATTACTCTTACGTATCAACTTGACCTATTATCGTATCAACTTGACCTATTATCGTATCAACTTGACCCAAGCTGGGTTAAGCTGATGCACTTTGAATTTTTTCTAAAACTCTTTTGGCCTCAAAGTATTACTTCAATAGTTAAAATAAAGCCATTAATTTATAAAGGAATAGTCATAGTATAGTAAGAAATTTTACTTGAGCCCATGATTTTAAAAACAAAAAAAAACGAAAAATTAAACTGTGAAAAGTGCATCAACTAAACTCGATCTCCCCTATTATTATTTTTATGTTATTAAAGACGTGTTTTCAACAGACGCGCATATTTCGCGGCGCAAAAATATAAAACGCCGAGATGAAACTCCGACAATAAAAGCCAATTTTGCACGTCTTGATAAAACACTTCCATTGGTTTTCTATTGCTTGAGTCAATTTTCGACATTTTTCATTATTACACCGCAAAATATGCGCATCTATAAGGACCGTATTTATAAGGCGTATCTATAGGAAAATGCGCCTTAATCACTGGATTGGAACCACTGAGATCAGAAGAAAAGGAGACTTATCAAAAACTATAGGTTAGACAATGGGGATTTTCATCTAAAACATAATATCTTAAGAATATCAATATGAAAATGATATTTCTGGCCAAACTAAGAATATTGAAGTCAACGCCTTTCAATCAGAAGTTGCTTTATAGACTGTCCCTTTCGCTTTGATCGTGGTTTACAATACAAAGCTTAGGAACGTAATGCATAACATATGCCATCGATACCTGTGCGTGTATCATAATCGATTTTTGGTCGGTCATGGTCACTACAGTTCCGGTTAAATAAGCCTCTGAGTAGATCGAGAATTCAGGATCGAACAGAGAATCCTGGAATTTCATCTTAGATTAATTAGAGGTATCCTCAAAGAGAGGATTGCTAGGCTGGAATACATACTCGTCGTCCATAGCGCTAACTTGTAGATCTGAACTCGATCGATAATGGAGATCGAACAGTCTTATGTGGAAGATGAAAGGACGATGTAGGAGGAGATCCTCCTACTGAATTTGTAAAACACGGATTTAGATCTATGACATCAATAACATACTCTTATGTCTTATATATGTTTTGTTTCTTGTACACCTCATTTCCGGATTATGATGACTTTATAGTTTTCAGTCAATTATTTAAAAATGTTTGGTATGACTGCATTTTCCTAATTGTGTAGATTTCATGGAGGGTTGAAATAGAAACACACTGCTATTTCGAGGAAATATAATAACAGGTATGGGGGGATTTTTGAATATTAGTGTTTGATATATATTTATTTATTTGTATATATATAATTTATCATTTATAAATTATTCATGATTTAAAGTGAAATAGAATAATTAATGAAAATTAAATGATGTATATTATAATTATTTTATAATTAGTTTAGTTAAATTTTTAAGTTAGTTTTCTTATTGATTTAATTTTTACTATTTGAGAACATTAAAACCCCATTTCCATAACATTAAATATTAAATTTGTTTATCCAGAATAAATTTGTAAATTGGCCGTTGATAGTGGTTAGTAAACATTGGTTGACTTTTACCTAAAATTTCAAACGCGTTGTGTGTTAAACATAAACAAAATAAAAAAACAGGTTCTTTAAAACAGACATGAAACAATTATTCAATAATTACTGCCTTTTATTTTATATTATAAACACGATAATATATTTTCTAATTCCTTTAGAATTTAACAGTGCCATTTATATAAGCATTTGGAGCTATTAACAAATCTAAGTACTATCAATTTTTCACTTGACATATTTTTTTTCGTATTTAAACCTGATATAAGTAATTTTAGTAAAATAATTCAAATACTCATTTCACTATGAGAATCATACTGGGGTATATAAACCACCAGAAAAAATTTATACATTTCATTATAAGTTTAATGAGGGAGGAGGCACATAATTATCGATTAATGGAAGAGAAAGAAAGGTAACGTTAACTTACATGTTACATCCTTAATGGCCCATGTTCGGAGTAGGTTGGGGTCCCCTGGTCTGAATTACATCTTCGTGTTTCAAAATTTCTCTCTCTCTCTCGGTCTCTCTCTCTCAGTCTGCCGGAGCGAGACTTGTTATCACTTTTTAAGAAATCGCCATCTTGAAGATTTTTTTTTTGTAAGGACTGCTAAAATCCTTACTCTCGCCTATATTGCCAACTCCTTCACTTGGCCCCTGTTAACGTACCAGACAGCAATTTCGCCTGCCTAAATTGCAATTGTTGGCCAATTGTGGTGGTCTGGACTGGACGCCAAGCCCAGCCGCTGTGGGTGGGCTTGCCTATTTATGCAGGTGCAACGAGTTGGCTATTTATTGCTGTGATGACTCATTTACTTCCCCTCGACCAGGGATTTCATCTGAACTTAAGGTTTTATAGGTTTCGGTTGCTGATGGATATTAGCCATATTGTAGGGAGTGAAATAGCAGTTTTTAGGTACACTGATTGGCCAAAATTATTTTGTTTGCAAGTTAAAAATGGGTTTAAAAAATTAAATATGATAGGTAGGAAAAAAACAAAAAGGTGGATTTGTATGTTAAGGGGTCCTACTTTTAAAAAGAAAAGGAATTTAATTATAAGTGCCTTATTTATATTCAGAATTTTTTTTAAGAGTGTTTTTTTACTAGTAAAAATCAAGTTAATTTAAATTTTACACCTTTGTTAATTCAACAGGCATTTTTAACAAGTATTTTCGTTGGTCATATAAAAACAACTAAATTTAAAGTTCTTGAAAAGAATTTACAAAGAATTTGATTTTGTCTGGATGGATGGATGTCTGGCCCAGGAAACTTGTTTACTTCCTATTATGCCCATGATGAAGGTGTCGCCTCTTGAATGGAGGTGTCTCCTCTTGAACGTTAATTAATCTGGCATAATGTTGTAGACGCAGTGTACAAATAATTGGAGGTACAACTCCATCAGAAAAAATTAAATAATAGGCGGCAGAATATCGAAAAACAAAAACACTTAACATCTAAGCATATATTTATATACAGTGAGAGAGAGAGAGAGTATGTGGTTTTTTTATTTAATTGTCTATCTGCTCATGGGTGTTTAGATTTAATTAGTTATTTTAAAAAAAAGAGAATTTTCAATTTTCACCCT
>QLNU02015270.1:6290999-6340904 GCA_006491805.2 Dysdera silvatica | reverse complement strand
GTCTACTCTGTTTGTGATATTTTTAAAAAAATTTTAAACTGCCTGAAAAAAATACACATCCAGTGGTTGAATAAGATGTGTAGTTTTGTGTGGAATTTGTAATCCATAGAATTTTCGGAAAGATCGGTGCAAGTATTTAGATCCTGTAAGTAATCCTGTCCAAGAACCAAGAAGAACACATGAAAGTGAATTTACAGTTAGTACAAGATTTAAGAATTTACTACCCATTCATTCATTTTAACTTTATCCATTTTTCCTGATTTTGAACAGGTTACATGTAAGTTTGATGGATAGAACATTGTTATTTTAATTCGTGGGCCAATTGTCCCTGATGGAATAATCGGCATGCCAGTATATGAATGAGTTGACGCATATTTTGATTAAATTAACGCACAAGTTCGCTTTTCTCCGTTATGCGATAAGGTCCTGTCATTGGCAATAAAATAATTTATGCCACTTTGATCGCTAGTTAAAATTTGCTCGAGTGCAATATTGGTCGTAATATCGCGAGTTTTGAGAATGACTTCGATAGCAGTGTTTTCGATCACTTCATTATCGCGCACTTCAAGTGCAGTAACATATTTTGTTATTTTGCGCGAATCAATTTTAAATTGTTTTTTCAAGAGACTAATAAAGCGATGTCTTTTTCTTTTATGTTAGCCCATCTTTTCAAATCTATGCTGTGGTGTACAGACAAATGTTTGTCCTTTGACTCGTTAAATTTATCTAAAATTGCGATTTTAATAATTTGAAGTTTTTCGGTATCTGTTCCTTCTTTAGAAATATATCTTTTATATCTAGTTACGTAGGATGAGTCTTTCACGCATAGCTATCTCAATTTAGTTTATTCTTTTTTTTTTCAAGTAAAAATTCACGATTCTTTAAATTTTTTTTATAAAGAACAGTATTTTTGGTAAACGTCACTTATGTTATCGTCGAAATCACTTTCGTATACGTTATCGCTGATAGTATATCCATCCAGTTCATTACTAACATAATTAGCAGAATCAAATTCATAATCTAACGTCACTTCCTCGATGATATATTCAGCAGATAGTAACTCTTCAATTTTTATAAGAAGTGCCTTGCTCTCTCTTCGAATTCTTAGTCATTAATATTTGACGGGGTTACGTTATATTTAAGAACAGACAAATTTAAAGCTGATTGAAGTATATTCACAATATTTTTCATTGTCAAATGTTAGAATAAGTAATCCTAAAATAAGTAAATTATTTACAAGACGCTAAAGTTTGGAAGGATTGCCTCACAGGCCGAAACTGCCCACGATGACCGAAATACTGCGCATGTGCGTGGACTCCTGTAAATGCTGTTAGGTACTAGTAATGCCGAAACACGCTATAAAATAGCTAAATGTGCTGTCATCTGGCTAAATATACAAGCGATGGTGTAGCTCTCTATTGATATCCCCGCTAATATAGTATTTTGATTATGAATTAGCATTTGTTTTAAATAAATCAGTACTTACCTGAATCACAGAGACCGAACTGGGGAGGAGACCCCCCAGACTTCCTCCGCTCGTCGCTTCGCGACTCGTGCCGTTTTGATCACATTCGATGTGCGTTGCCTGAATCAGTATCTGTTGCATCAGTGTATGTTTATAAGTATAAATTATAATTTTATTCCCTTGTCCAGGAATTTATACCCCCCCCCCCCCAGACTTCCTCCGCTCGTCTCTTCGCGACTCGTGCCGTTTCGATCACATTCGATGTGCGCTGTCTGAATCAGTAACTGTTGAATCAATATATGTTTATAAGTATAAATTATAATTTTCCCCTTGCCCAGGGATTTATACACTCCTTATTGTTATGTAAACACACACAAAATCTAATTCCACACCACATCCTTTTTGTCAACAAACATATGTGAAATAAACACGCATGCACATAATGCGACAGGAGAAACTATTGCGTATAAATGCGGCAGGAGTAGCTATTTTCTCCTGTTTTTCTAGCCAAGTAAATGGAAACACTTATAGGAATTTTCTTAAGTCCACGCACATTCGTAGTATTTCGGTCATCATGGGCAGTTTCGGTCCTGTGAGGCAATCCTGGCAAACTTTATCGTCTTTAAATTATTTAAAAAATTTGGTTGCAAAGGAACGGGAAATATTACTAAATATATGGATTTCACAGCAGCTTAAAATTCTGCGAACAGCACAAACGATCGCTATTTATACCAGTTAGACTAGCCTGCCGACACAAGACTAAACTAGATTAACGCACATGCGTCGCCGAACACACGCCAATGGCGCAAAAATACGTCGCCAATAGCAATTTTTGGAACGTAATTAAATATCAGCTTATTATTTTCATAAAAATTTGATTATATATTCTTAATTAGGAAGACAGATTCTACAAAACCCAATATATCTTAATCCTAAATTGAACAGGCACCCGAGACAGTTCCCTTATAAGAAAACCATCTGCCAGACCATTGTATTTGTGGCCATTGTACTTGTGACCATTGAAGAACGGCATGTGATCTACGATGTCATTGAAGGTTTGAATCCGGGTTAATAATACGATAGACAGAGGCGGTACCGCTTATCCATCGTATAAAAATGGGCCTGCATTTTTCTTCTTAAGGCCTAGGGGATCGACCTCCGGATTACAATGAAAATTTAGTCAGTGGGTGTTCTTTTTCTTTTTTTTTTTCACCGGCGGGAGGGGCATAAGCAGTCGCAGTCTCTCAGATTAGGCGGGGCACGGGGCCGAAATAATTTTGGCGCCCCTTGCTACCAAATATGAGTTTTATAATGTAACGAGTAAATATTTTATTTCATTTTTACAGTGTACACATTTCAAATTTTTTTGCACATGTAAAAAAATTGCGAAGGCATGATTTCTAATGACCATCTTGGAGGAGAGCCTTCGGTTCCGTTTTACGATGATTAGGCGGGGCCACGGCCCCGCCGTGCAACTGCCTATGGTGGGGTTGCTGCAGGGCCCCATGGAAAGAGATAAAGAGAAAAGAACAGATAAACAACTTCAATTCCATGAACTTTCAAAAACAAATTTGAAAAAGTAAAATGTAAGGAGAAACTCGCAAAAAAAGGAGGCAGATAGATCTTTTGTGGAAGCTCCATGTCCTCCCCATCCCGAAGACTACGGGAACAGAAAAAATAACAAAGGGCTATTTGAATGCACACTCAAAAGCTTTTAAACTAATGATCATTTCATTGTCATCATCGTTATTTTATAACCATAGTTGATCCAATTCTTCCTACCTGTCCCTCCAAATTTCCGCAATATAAATCTATTCTCCAGCATATTGTTCTGAGCGTTTATTCCATTATGGTTGCGTTCCATTTTACATTATAGCTGGCATGTTAAAGTTAATACGTAAACTATTAGTATCTAGAACAGGACGATATTTCATGTGGTATATAGTGTGCAATATATCGTACATTATCTCTCTCTGGTGAATTTAGTACTGCGGTCCGGGGACTCAGTGTCCACGAATATATTCTGGCGAGTCGGTATTTAGGACCATGGTCTTGTGACTCGTATTTACGACTACGGTCTAATAACTCAGTATCTACTACCCCGGTCTCATCGCTTAGTGTCTACATCGATCATCTTGGCTATAGCTCAAGATATATGACCATGACCTTGTTGTTTAATGTCTACGACCATAGTCTAGTAGTTCGGCGTTTAAAATCACGGTCATTTATAGCCCGGCGTCTACGATCACCGTCTTGTTTATAGCTCAGCGTCTGCGACCATGGCATTGTTTATAGCTCAGCGTTTACGACCATGCTGTTTAGTATTTTAACGTCTACGACCACGGTCGTTTATAGCTTAGCGTCTACAACCGCGGTCTTGTTTATAGCTCAGCGTTTACGACCATGCTCGTTTATAACTTAACGTCTACGACCACAGTCGTTTATAGCTCAGCGTTTACGATCATGGTAGTTTATAGCTCAGCGTCTACGATCACGGTCTTATTTGTGGTTCAGTGTCTATAACCTCGCTCTATTGATATACTGTCCACAAGTACGCTGTTTAAACTCCCTGGACAGAATTCGATCTCCAGTAAGTTTGGACATTTACAAACGTAACCGTGTTCAAAAGTTACGTTCAGCTTTCAGTAGCGTCTCGAATGTCATGTCGTTTAGTCTTGGAACGTAAAAGAATGAGTTGAATATAAGTACATAAATACCAGTCTATATAGAGACCAGTTCCGTGCACAGGATTTTAGAAAAAAGGGGAGTTTTGATGAAACATGGGGGGGGAGACAGAAAATTTATTTTTTCCCATACGAAATTTGACTCTGCAGTCAATGAAATCGTGCCAAATTGCATGAAATAGCAAATGCCACGAAATGCAGCCAAAAAACGTGAGAAAATGGAAAATTATTATTAAACAAATAACCAATTAAGAGGTGGGAGTGAAACTTCATGTTCCAACAATTCAGGTTTTGAGCTATCTGCAAAAAGCCATTTGGCTCCCTGTACACTCACTACTTTACTTTTACTCACGAGTTACTTCTACTTACAATTTACTTCTACTCACGATTTACTTCTATTTACTTCTACTCGCGAGTTACTTCTACTTAAGATTTTTTTCTACTCCTACTCACGATTTATTTCTACTCGCTTCTACTCACGATTTATTTCTACTCACTTCTACCCATGATTTACTTCTACTCGCGATTTACTTCTACTCGCGACTTATTTCCACTCCTACTCACGATTTATTTCTACTCACTTCTACTCACGATTTATTTCTACTCACTTCTACTCACGATTTATTTCTACTCACTTCTACTCACGATTTATTTCTACTCACTTCTACTCACGATTTATTTCTACTCACGATTTACTTCTACTCACTTCTACTCACGATTTACTTCTACTCACTTTCATATTTTACTCCCTACTTTACATTAAAACCAGAAGCGTAGCAATTCAAATATTGTGGGAAAGATTCAAGTTACTTCATAGCATATTATATGATATAGCATTAGACGGAACAACGTATCTTATTATCCAATGCTGGGGCTTGAGCCATCTGCATCCATGATTGGATGCAGATGATTAAAACCCAAGTTACACTCTATTTTTATTTTTATTTTTTTTATGGCCACCTTTCCCATTACCCTTCTTGCTCAAATCACACACACTCTATTTTTAGCGGGTTTCAATAGATATTGAACCCGCTATTGCTTTTGGGCTTTCTGTCTGTCTGTCTCTCTGTACGCACGCAATAAAAAGGACAAGGTAAAGGTCTTCCGTAAATGCAATAATGATGGCTATTGTTAGCGTTGAAAACCTAATGACTTACCTGATAATTAGAGAGTTGCAAATTAATGTTAATTGAAACCCGTTAAATTTAAATATCGACCTTAAGCAATTTTCTTTCAATTGTTCTATGGATTCTTATGAGTTTAGGCGGAAACGAACTGGCGAAGGGAGAAATAGTTCTCGAAACGTTGCGGATCTTTCTGCAGACGTTATGTTATACTTCCTTTTTCTTATTTTGTCTTTCGTATTCTAAGCAGCCTTACGCTAGCGCAAAGGTAACGTGTTCTCCCATAGTGTCAATAAATAGGGTTCAGTTCTATGGTATCTTTGAATTCGTGCGATTTTTTTTTTTTTGCCACACCGTAGTCCAGGATTTAATTTCATAGGCAGCAGGGTTAAGATTCCTGAGGAAACTGAGTGCAGCATGACATTAGCTGTCCTTATACAGTGAAATATAAACCATCAAACAGTGATAAAATTTTACTAGTTGCAAAACAATTTCAGGGAACTACAGTAACTCGATTTTGAATAGTGTAAATTATAACGTCACAACCCTCTCAATTTAATTTCTAATTTATGTAGTATTTATAATCGATTTTAATTTGCTATATATAAATATGTTATATAATCATTAAAATAATGTAATTATAAAATATGTATTGATCAGAAAATGTTATATTGAGGATTATACTGATTACTATAAAATATACTAATTATCCCCATACTAATGCATATGGATAGAGTAAACTAAACTTGGTTAAATGTCTATAAAAAATAGAAGAAACATGTAAATAATCAACACAATTAAAATAGAAAAAAATGTTTTCTTTTTGATGATGAATATTCACGATGATATTTTGATGATGATAATTCACGCGTTTCAAGCAGATAGTGGCTGCTTTTCATCGGGAAATCCCTTGTATTAGATCTATGGAATTATGTGGTAATGTCACCAATATGGTGCAAGGATAAATGTCACCAATATATTGAATGATAAACTATCATGCACGCGAACCATTTAACATTCCGACTCCCTTTTTGCAGCACTTAAATATTCTACTGAAATTCTAAGTCAATATTGAAATAACGTATCAAACACAGTTCTAACAAACGCTTAACGTTTCTTAAACTTGAATAAAAGTAATGATAACGGCGATGAAGAATTACTAATATAATACTATATTTGAAGAACAACTAGGAACATATTCTTGTTCAATAATACGACGAACAACGTTTAAACAACTTCCTAAGAGAGTCGTTAAACTGCCTTGGTTAATGCGATAGCTTCTAAGTAAAACAAAATGTAACGCACGTAACCAGCCAGCAACGCAACGGAAAATATTTCGATAAACGCTGAAGTCTAAGGCGAGCGGAAGTAGTAATAGCATTCTTTAAATGAAACGAATGTCGATTAAGCAAGTAATCCACGGTTGCCGAGTAGTGGTAGTAGAACGTCGAATAAAAGTTCAAATAATATTAACTGAAGATTAAGAAAACATGTTCCGAACTGACTGCCCTCCAAGCAGAGCAAGCGTTGGAAGCGAGTGATTGTGCATCCATTCTGAGCGGCTTAAATACACAACTGGCGCAGTCGCTGTTCACACTGGATGCAGCTCCGAAGCAAGAACGAGTTATCATATCACAATTCACGTAGGAAGGTGCTGACGTAAGCCGCTTGTTATTTCCATATGGATTACTATGTCACCACAGATCCAATGAATCAATTGGCGTAATTACTTGACAAAAATAAACGTTAATTTTTTTAAATCTCGGAATTCCATTTAAATTATTAAACACGCGCTCAAAGAATGTATATTTTTACTATTTGATCCTATTCTACCGTTTAACATTATGTTGAAAAGAGCATGTTCATAATTAACGTAGGAAATTTCTTTTCACTATTTCGCAAAATATTAAAAACTTTCTATACAGATGGTTTATTTTATATGTCACTATGCAAATGATCTCGTACATTTCTTAGGTTCATTTCTTTGTGCTTTCAAGAAAGTTCAAGAAAACTGCTTTAAATTGAAAAAGGCAAATTTGAAAAATATTGTTTCACAAGAACAAAGAAAAAATTACGAAGTTCGAAAACAACAATTTACTGTCTTCTGACACATCGTCTTTTACCATTATCGAAACGCAATTCGAAAGGGCCATCAGCAACATACACATTGGATGAAAGAACGGATGAAAATCCCTCTTTTGTCCCTATTTTAATGGGTGCAAAAAAAGGGAATCTCCACACATTCATCGAGAAATAATGATCAGCCTCCTTCCGTCGATTAGTTTTGAATCTTCTCTGCTATATCCAAAATATAATAGCTTACCATTTCTCTCAATCGTTCTATTAAAACAGGACTAATGTTAAAATGAACTTTTTGAATTGAACACCATAGAAAACCCACGTACCTTGCTAAAGAAGCAAGTATTTGGATATCTTTTTTTTTTTTAAGTTTCTATATTATAAGGTGGTTTTTTCGCCATTGCCTAGGCTTTGATTCATTCCATGCGATTTCAATTCTTTTGTGTCGCTCTTTGAACATTCTCATGCATTTGTGCTTAGAATTAAATATACCACATGCATTTCATACTTCATGAAGATCAAGGGCCACTTCCCACTCACTTATGGTTCATTTTAAATCTAGATTATAATCTTGATCCTATGTCTATATTCAGTATGGATCTAGATGTAGAATAAAATTTTATTTCTAGTAGAAATATAAATATAGATTTTAGAATGCACTGTGGAGAAGTGGCGAAATTTATCGTAAATAAACTACATTGTTGCATTATTTTTAAAAAAAAAATAAAGACTTAAAATTGTTACGGCTATTTACATGAAATTTCAACTATTAAACAGCGTTCGTGCGAGAAATATATGATTCTACGCACGCATTTAGTCTCGTCAATTCGTCAAGCCAAGTAGAATGGTAAATATTGATTTATTTGAATGCCAAGATGGATATGTATGTTAAACGTAATTTTTTAAGTTGTTCGAATTGTTTGGAATTCCAATTTAACGGAGTTTACTGTATATATTTATTCTATTTTTTAAGCAAATAGTCTAAAAGGTCAATTGTGGATTTCTTTGCAGTGATCTGGAAAGGTCTTTCCGCTTATTTTCTGTATTTCTACATTCTTTTATATCCATATACCGGTTCTATGGCACTCAATCACTCTTAAGATGTCCCCACATGGCAATTTCTTAAATTACACTTTTTGCTATGTCATGGAGTTTTCAAGTCAATTTTAACTTGGCGCTCCTCCATGATGCCACCAAGTAAATTTAGACTGTTGATTGTACGTGCTTCATAAAGCTGAGCGAGCGATGACAAAAGCTTGAATTGAATACGAATACCAGAAATGTTTAACGTTTATCGAAGGAAATTCAAGTTTTTTATCATTTTGCCAACGACTCTCCTTGTTACTGCCCTTCTAAGTTTATAAAACGTGCTCTGAATAGACAAATAGCAAGCTTAAAATTGACAATTTTTTTAATAAATAACTGAAATTATTCTCAAACGTTTTGTTTGTAAACTTGACTGTACTTTGAGAATATTTATTAAGAGGCAGTCTGCTTCTGTTTCCACCTGAAAACATTGGGGCGTGAATTAAGTATATTTAAGTATATTTATTCAATATACTTATTTACATTAAGTATATTTATTGTAAATAAGTAATTACTTTTGAGAAAGAATTGTGATGACAATCAATTGACACTGACGTTTTGAAGCTCATACTGGAGTTGTTTTAGGTATAGGAAAAAAAAGAGACATCGTTTCCGCCCTGGATTCGAAGCAAGGGACACCCCGCTGAGCCCGGAGTGTCAATGCCCTCTTTCTCCGTATATAAAGATATATTATTATTATTGTTATTATCCTTTTCAGGGATAATACAATTGCCAATATTATGGTCGACACACAAAGCCACCGGGACCAGATTTTGTGTGGGTTTCTTTTGTTTTTTTTTTGGTGGGGAGTTCCGTCATCCTTGGTCTAGCGGTCAAAGCACTACGGGCTCAACGAGGGGACACTGGTTTGACTCCACGACAGGGACAATGCCTCTTTTTCTCCTAATACTGAAACAGCTCTAGTATGAGCTTCGAAACGTGGGTGCTAAATTATTATAATAAAAATCTCCCTCAATCCCCCACAAAAAAATCATAAAAACTCGCCCCGGTGGCTTTGTGTGTCGGCCATAATATTGGCAATTGTGTTATCCCTGAGAAGGGTAATAATATCTTTCAAAGGATTATGAGTCAATCAAAATATCTATAGTAACATTTATTTATCAAGCTAAATAAACAAATGAATAAATTTGAATTTTTCTCCAAGTGTTACCTTAAATGAGTTCCTAAGGTATCCAAATGTTATCTAAAAGTGATATTTTAATGAATTAATTTCTTCACCAAAATTTCCTATTGACTAATCAATTTCCCATTGACTAATCGACTTCCCATTGATTAATCAATTTCCCACTAATTAATTTCCTACTGATTAATCAATTTCCTATTAATTAATTTCCTACTGATTAATAAATTTCCCACTAATTAATTTCCTACTGATTAATCAATTTCCATCAATTAATTTCCTATTGACTAATCAATTTCCCATTGACTAATCGACTTCCCACTGATTAATCAATTTCCCACTAATTAATTTCCTACTGATTAATCAATTTCCTATTAATTAATCAACTTTCGATTCAATAATCAATTTGCGATTAACTAATCAATTTCCGATCCATCCGATTGACTAATACATTTTCATTGGCCATTGAATTTCCACTGACCAATCTATTTCCACTGACGAATCAACTTCCATTGGCAAATCAATTTCCGTTAACCAATTCCGAATGACTAAGAAATTGCTATAACTGGCAATTTAATCTCTGACTGAACTCTGAGCCCTGTCTAATCCAACCGTTTCTCGCGTAACAGTACGTATTCTTCGTACATCAGATGAAGTGACATTCGCAAACATTCCTCATGACAGCTAGCCGGTCCTTACCGCAATTCAGAAATTGTATTATGTGACGAGACTGGAGAAATGGTGAGGAGAATGGGTTCTTCACTCCCTGGGGCAGCATAAGAACTTGACATACTGGAAGAAACATTAATACCACTAACAAAACCTTATTATGATGAAAGAAAAGAAGTTATTTCCAAGGGAAATAAAACGTCGCAAAGAGAAGTGTTTACTATTCTGCGCCTCCCGATCGTCCATTCTTGGATTAGATTAAGCCCAGCCTTCGTAATTTCATCTCGCATTACGGCTGACACCGCTTAAGAAGTCATAAAGGCTCCTTCTTATTAATTTTATCTTAGTTTCTCAAAATTCTTCTTTGCGACTTATTAAATAAGTTTTTCTATTTTGCGAGATGATGGTCTCCTATGAAATGAAAGATTATTTGGCTGTTTGTTATCACTTTTAATATAGGTTATTATGTAGTATAATGGAACCTTAAAACATGAACGTGGGGCCTCGATTTCGTTCCCTAGGAGATAGGTCCGGTTTCCTCTGACATTTGTAAATTCTGACGCAACATGAATTAATTATCCATGCGTCGTAAACACTACTTAGTTGTTCTTTCGCCTTAAACTCTACTAGGTAATCCTTTCGCCGTAAACACTACTTAGCTATGTTGTGTCGCAAAAATTATAAAAAAAATATACCTTTCATATTTTAAATAATGTTTTTTTCCATCTACATCATTACATCTTTTCATTTAAGACATTTTTCACATATACTAAACCGTGAGACACAACAAATTGTAAAAATGTAAACTGTGGTCAGATTCTGCCTTCGTCTTTTATTGTTTAAGGGAAAGAAACCAAACCAGGAAAGAGTACCCGTGGAACTATTTAATACAGAAATGGCACGAATTAAAACTTGGACAGCCGACTACAGCTCCACATAGAATAGGACCTTGATACCTATGGCCATTAATGTTAATCGAAACACCCAGAAGAAATGGCCTCATGCATATTGACTATTCACAGTTCAAGAAGTGACTGGACTCCTTGTATGAACAATAGAGGCTTCATTTTACAAACTCAATATGTCAAGCTTTTCCAATCCAGTGGACATCAACAAACAAGAACTTAGTTTTCTTACTAAAATATGTATCGAACTAATTCTCCTTGTTTCAGAGACAACAGGCATGACGGTGGACATAGCTACTAATTTGTAAAATTCTTGTGTTGATAAAAATGTTCAGTTCATTTTATTTATGTGTAATAATTCATGATATCGGAATTTCCTTTCAGTGCATTAACTTGTTCATGCACTTATGCAAAATAGGGTAATTTAATATTCAGTGAAAAGTATTTGGTTTTTACTATTCATACTACTGGGCAACCCAGTTGAATTACGTTCATTATTTTTTGCATGACTAATGTCCACTACTATTTACCTTAATTAAATTCTTTATTTTTATTCATCTAATAGTCTTCATTTTATTTTTTTTAATCCAATCAATTATTCTATTTTTTATTTATCTATTCTTTCGTCTATGGTTCGAGATTAGAAAATTCCTTTATCCTTTTACTTCCTTTCTTTGGTGGCCAAGGCATCATCATCATTACAGCATCAGCCAGTCTACGTTTCTCACCCCTCGCAATTAGATTTGCAAACAAGTAAGGAAGGCAAGAAATAGATGTTGCTATGCACTTATGAACCGAAAGCCTGGTCAGTTCCTGCAGCGACGTAACCACTTTGCAACAGAGGTCAAATAGGTCACCTCTGGCGTCATCAAATCGTACACTCGAGGAAACATACCTTTGTCCAGTACAACTTTGCCGACAACAGAAACGTGAAAGTGATACCTGAAGGCAAGTTGTAAATTTTCACATAAATTCTAAGAACTGACCAACAGTTTTGGTGAATGTTGGCGTTGGCGGGACATCAAAGAATTACGCCACTTAATTGACTCGTCCTGGGCTTCATGATAGAGCAACTCGTTCTACTTGGTGGTGTGCTGGCACCATTTTTGGCGATCTCAGTAATTCTGTCTCCAAAGCTAGTCATCAAAAAAAATTAGTCACTTTTTGATAAACAGTTGCAACACAAAGATGTCCACTTGAGTTTTTTTTTATATTTGGGTATTTCCCCATCCCCCTCACGTTTCGTTGAACCCCCTTATGATGGATCAACCTAATAATGTAATCACCCCTTTTCTTCTTTTCCTTATTTAATTTCTAATTTTTGGTGCCCTACCTAACTTTAAATTTATTTAATATAACTATTAGTTTAATACAACTCTATATCTAATAATGTTCTTAACGTCAGTCAAGAATTTAAGTTGGCGGTTTTACTTCAATAGGTTGATAATTAATTTGTTTGATCAAACGTTTTAAAAAATGTCTGGTTTTAAGTTATTCCCAGTACTGAAGTCAATTATTGCAAAATGGTATGATCTGCCATTGCAAAGTAAATTAATATTGTGCACCAGAAATAAAGTTTATATTTCGCTACTAAATTTCTATCGTAGAATTTGTGTTTCCTAGTTATACAATTCTCCAGTTTTTTCATAACCATGTTTAGTTAAGTAAATAGAATAAATTAATTTCTGTCTCAATTTAGGACCCAAGTTCATTTATTAATTGGGGCTTTTCACGGTGGTTCCCTTTGCTTACCAGACTTGCGGTAACCTTTCTATCAACTATATGTTGGAAGAGAGGTTATTTAACACAACGCGTAATTTTTGCAAAAATTAATAATTGAAATCCACCCTATACGATCTCTTTGGTTTAAATAAAATAAAATAAATGTTTAACGTTGACATTTTCTCTCACTTTAGGTTCATTGCGAACCCAAACCAAATGAAAATAATGAAGCCAAAAAAAAAACGCAACAGTTATCATTTCCCCGTAAACACAAATGAAAATCATACAATAATTTTTGCCACCCACGTTTAAGTAGCTCAAACTAGAGCTTTTTTATATTTGGAGAAAAAGAGGCGCCGTCCTCATCCTGGACTTTTCTGTGTTGACCATTATTTGGCAATTGTGTTATCCCTGTGAAGGGTAATAATATCTTACATCCTAACAAACGAAAATATTCTTGAGTTTAGTTCGAAAATTCAATCCCAATTGCTTGCATCAAGGTACTTGACACTGTAAATTCAAACTAACTTCCTTTTTACCACGGTGCTCCCCTGAAACGCCACCCGCCTTTAATACAAAGAAAGAAATTGACGGAAAAAGTCGATTTCCTTAAAAAAAACTAAAAAAAAAGGAAATTTAGTCTTAAAGTGCCCATTTTTTCAAAGTGCGGAGAGAATTGACTTCTTTAAGAAGCCCATTAGGAAACAAATTACGGTTTTCTGATAGTCGGACGTTGCGCTGTAAAACTTTGCTCCCAGCAGATGTCACACGAAGATCTTAGCTCAACCCAAAGCGGCTTTTACAGTCTCTGCAATTACTTCGAATTGGACTCTACCTTCTAAAATATAACTAACCAGCTTTCATTCCTTACCCTCAGTTCTTTCGTTCTTTGCTTTCATTCCTTCCTTTCACTTATTTAATGGATAAGTCGCATTTTATAAAGAGGGTGGGGGAGGTTGAACCCTCCTTTCGACAATGTCGATTTCGAGCTATGGAGCATCTTGCAATTAAGCAAATGCAGTTGGTAAACCTTTCCTCACGGTAGTTACTTAATCTCTGCATTTGGCTATGTATTCTTTAGCGAAATATTTATTCAAGGCACCCTTTTAAACTTTAAAAAATTTGAAACTATTTTTAATTTGAAATATATATAGTTTTTAATTTGAAACTATTTTCCAGATGTATATTTAAATTAAAATACTAAATTAAATCTCTGAGTATATTTCCATTATGTTCTGTAGCGCTCCTATAATTCTGCAGATTTTACAAAAAAAAAAAAAAAAATCCGGGTTGCAACTCGAGTCCCTAGTCTAATAGATAAGATAATAATGTGCAGAGAAAACTCGTATTTGCTCTTATGGAGAGCAAAAGACAATTCGAAACTGGAAACGAAATTGATTGAAATTGATTAGGTGTTATAGAGTGTGGTGGCTTTGTAGTGGCTCAACATGTTCAAGCAAGCTGTCTATAGGCTTTAAACTTTTAACAATTTCAAAATTTAAGAACACTTACCGATTAACCGCTCATCACAGTCCTGTAGTTGGGTTCCGTAGGCCTTAAGAGGTCCTGTTTTCTCAGAATAATATAGTCCAATATTCCTCGGTGACGTAATACACGGCTTAATGATGACGTAATGGGGATGTAATACACGATGACGTAATGATGTATTCGTCTATAGTGCCCTTAACCTGGGCTCAACTCTCAATGATATCGTACAAGGCTTGTCCTTTTTCTGCCCACTGTAGCCCGGGTTCGAATTGCTAGGGAAGCTGCAAGTCATCATTGCTGCCCTTGCGTCCTAAGAATACAAACAATATGAAATAGATTCACGACTCTTATAAATTAACATCGATCTGCTTTTAGTGTCTATTTCACGATTGAGCATACGACAAATGATGGATTAATTTGGCGGGATAATATTCTTATCTACTCCATTTTTTTCCGCCAAAACTTTCGGGTCTGACAAATTAGGATGTCGCTATTAATTACAGCACAAACTAATCATATCAACAACATTTCCAGCATAAAAAATAAAGATTTTCAGGGCGTGAGTAGTTTCTTTTTGACACAAGGGTGTTACAGCACAATGAAACTGATCATCAATATTCACGTAATCCGAGGATCATTAATCTTAATCATCATTAACTTGGTAAATTTAAAAATGATCTTGCTGGATGATCATTAAATTATATATAACATTTTGAGAAAATGCCGCCCTTATAAATTGATGGCCACACATAATTCTGAAAATGTAGGCAGTCATTTTTCTCTTTTAAGGTATTTCTTCAAAGCTATTCAGAATAAACAAATCAGTTTCATCTTCTATAAAAAAGTTTGTAACTTATGCTCATATTTCCCTTTTATTAATTTAAAAGTTTGGGTTTCATTACTATTCGAGTTGTTGCAAACTATCTGTGGCTTAACATTCCGCATGAAAATGATAAGCAATTCATTTAAATAAATCCTTTAAACTAGTTCGTTTTTCCTATAAAATTTCAATTTAATTTTAAAAGAGAAAAACAATATTTCTTCGTTGTAAGGTCGATTCAAAATGGTGTTGATTTCAGCAATTGTTTTAATAGATGGATGAACAGATTCAAAATGATGTTATTTGAGCAATTGTTTTATAGATTAATAAATAGATTCAAAAATTTCAGCTTTGATAGATGAATGAATAGATTCAAAATGGTGTTATTTCAGCAATTGTTTTGATAGATGAATGAACTGTTAGAGTTTTGTATAGAAGCATTTTTACTCCTGAATTAGAAGTCTTCATTTCCATATTTGGAGTTAAATGTAGAGAAGGAAAGTAGAATACATATATTTAATACATTTAATTAATATATCAGGGAAAGTTTATTATATAAAGATGAACAAGAAAACGTAGATATCCTCAAAAATATTTGTTACTCCGTATATTAATGAGTACATGGCTATTTCCAAAGTTGCTCTTACCTAATTGAGTGGACCCTTATTCAACCATTCTTTCAGTTTTTACACACAAAGCACATAGCCTGTCTATCGTGATGATGATGATGATGAATTGACAGGAGGAGATTTGGGATGGGTGGCCACTTAAGGCGACGCTGTAATCCCAGACTGTCTTGTGAGAACTCAAAAAGTATTTTTCTGAAATGAAACTAAATTTATTTCCACTACCGGTTCACGATGAATACAAGTAAGTAATATATCTTTAAGCTTGAATGAACGTTCTCTGATATAATGCCAATGATATTTGCATTAAAGAATTATAGTGTGCTCATGTTAGAGATTCGAAAAAGTTTGTTGATTAAATCGTAATGAATCCGTCCTCCAAAAGTAAGACATACGTATAGTTTATCAACGCCATATATATGTTTTTATTTTTTAATAAAAAACATAGAAAATTAGATTTTTTTGAAGTTTAATTAATCATAACGTTTAAGGTACGCAAAGTTCCAAGATTATTTTTGTCAAGTCACAAACTGCTGGATGCGTATTTTTTTATTACCACAAGAAATAGCTGCTACCAGACGTTACTTTGTAAGATTTTTAAATTTCTTTAGGAGCAATCGTGATCTCTCAAAGGGAGATGTTCGACTATGCGTATCATCGACTGGGCCTGGTAAATGGAAGCAAAAGCAAAACATCCGTTTGTCTTGAAATAAAAAGCAAAATTAGGTAGTTTAATGTCAAAATTAGATTAAACATCGCCGAATCGTATCTAAGTTTTGAAATAATTAAACTTTTATTATTTATTTAACTGAATTTTATGAATTCTTTGACTGAAACTGCCAAAATTTACATCGAAATCTATCCCTGGTACTATATACCTTCCAGTGCGCACCATATTTCAATTCATGCAACTGGCATTTTTCAGGCAGAAAATCTACTGATAGTAACGTTGCTCGAAGAATCTCTTCAGTCTTAACGATATGAGACTGGGGCGATATTATAACGGAGAGGACGTCGTTTCAGAACTGGTTTTTGGCGCAGACAAACGTTCACTAAAACCCAGTTCTTTGATGACGCCCTTCCCTCTACTGTAATGAATCAACCCGTTTGTGACGTCAGCTCCCTTGAATTCTAACGGTATAATCCATCAACTTTCCGCGAATGAACTATAGACAGACAAGACTCTGATTACTGACCAGAATCACCTTCAATTTCGTAATGGCAGCTCTAGAGCGTGTAAATCGGAAACCATGTGTCCGAGGCTTAAGTGCAAAAAATAAAGGAGGTTACAATGCCCCACGTAACTTGATCAGATCTGAAAGGAGGATATAGTAAACAAATGATATTGTTCGTAGATATTCCATCGGGTAGTGTACCAGATGAGATCTTGCATTATCATGAAGTTGCCCCTGCTCCTATGAAACTCATTTATTGACACATGATTCCCTAAATCTTCAGAAATAGACAGTCAGTACTCTATAATACTGACCTTCGCTGAACCGTACGAGCACCATTCTGTCACTATCGACGAAAGTTATCACAACTGTGCAACTTTGTTAGCGCCAACACCAAACAGGGCAAAATATGTGTTTGTGTTAACAGTACTTCACGTTATCCGGAGAGGACGGGTTCCTATTACAAAATTCTTTATTGCGCCTCTGGTTGCCATATAACAAAAATAAAAGTAGTATATGCATAGCTTCAAATTTCATATTACGTACAGTAGATGATTTAAAAAATCGTTATTTTACTACACATAGCTACAAGTCATTGTATATTGAAACTGATTAATGATAAAAAGAGCTTCAATTTTTTAAAAATTATTCATAAAGTAATGATTGAAATCCCTAATTTTGCGACAGTTTCTGTTTTATTCAACTTTGCGTAGCTCCTATTATTTAAAATTTAAGCTGTTTTCTAAATTCGTCATCTTCTGCACTTTGCAAATTATATTCATACTTTTACGTCAAATGAATCTAGCAACGAATCGTTTTGCATAAAACACACGCCAGAATAAACCGGCTTTCAACTCTCCCATAGTGTGAATTTAAGGCGACGAAAATGAAACTATGAAATCCTTTCACATTGGCCATTCCAACCCTCCAAGTCTGTCAGAACAAAAGGCATCTTCTTTAAAAATAGCAATATTTTAACTACATTTGAAACTCTTTATTTTGAAGAAAGGGTGGAACTCAAAAAATCGTTTCGATAGGCTTAGAAAATCGCGTTTTGTTTGTGTTAAGCGCAGGAAATTTTCCAAGGGCCATTAATTATAAGTTTGTGTTAAACGGCATTTTATACTAACCGTATGTGTTAAAAAGAAAAAACAAAAAGCACAAAAATTCCTATACAATTCAGTGGTTATTTAGGAAGTAGGTCGTGTTTTCAATACATATCTGTATTGCTTAAATTATACGTTAAACACACAATTAGACAAATTTACTTACCTACCTACTAACTTAACTAATTAATCAATAAAATTAAACGTCGTTCGCATTAACGAATTTCGAATATATTATTTGTCTTACGGTAAGCAAGCTTTGGGATTTTAGCGGGTTTCAATAGATATTAAACCCGCTATTGCTTTTTCTGTCTGTACGCAATGAAAGGGCAAGGTAAAGGTCTTCCGTAAATGCAATAATTATGGTTGTTGTTAACGTGGAAAACCTACCGAGTTACTTGAGAATTAGAGAGTTGCGAATTAGAGAGTGGAGGATTAGAGAGTTGCGAATTAATGTTAATTGAAACTCGCTAAATTTAAATATCGACCTTTGACGATTTTCTTTCACTTGCTTGTTTATTCGGTGATGGGAAGTTGGGAGATTTCCACTCTGTATCTCAATATTTCCACTCAAGATTATAGCGGCGAAGCCAAGATTCGTAGCCAATGGTTGTAGGTCACATAATAATTCCGCACCAGCTGTAATGAGTTGCGAAAGCTCAATGCGACTATCTATTTGCATGGACTTTTACTTCGGTTTAGTAAACATTTGAGCGGTGTTTGCGTCAAAAGTCAGTGTTGCTATGAAAATGTAAATGCAGTATTACCACCTAACTATATTATATATGAAAAGTCGCTCTTTGCAAATATATAATTTACGAAGCAGTATCTTTAATGGAAGTTTATAAAAGAAGTCAGTTTAGGTGTTTATTTTGGTCAGTTCTGATTAGAGTTGTAAAAAACCCGGGAATTTTGGACACATTGGAAACTTTGGGCATAGAAACCAAGATAGCTAGAATAAAGGACGTATGTCCCGTCCACACCTTTCTTCCTATTGGTTGATTGTGTCGAATCGACCAATAGGAAGAAAGGTAAGGACGGGACTACCTCCTTTATTCTAGCTATCTTGGTTTCTTCCCATCAAAGTTTCCAATGTGTCCCGGGTTTTTTACAACTCTAGTCTTGATGCATTTTTATGTGCAACTTCTAATAAACCTAACCCGTATTTTATTTTAAAGATGAATAAAATTTAAATATTCAAATAAACTAATTTTATGGCGCCTAATCAGAACATAGTCTGCTTTGCTCCTGGGTCCTCACAGGAATCTGTCTAGGCAAGGCACCTTTGTTAATTAAACCGTACATTATAATAAAAATGTAATTAGTGGAAAGCTTCTTAATACACTCACAGTAACGAGGTCCTAAGCTTTATCAAGGCCAGAATCCATTTCTCAATTTTATGTTGCAAAAAATTGAAGTTGATTCGAACGCAACAGCTGTCTCCTTTTCCAATCAAAATTAACTAATGGGCAGTTGATTAAACACTGTCTGTCATCCATAATTATGAAAAATGAAGACGTGTATTAATGTAATTCACTTATCCTTACTGGTGCACGCGATGGTTATGTATCGCAAGAAGTTGCTACTTGACGTGTGTAAGGTATAAGTAAGTGTTTCCCCTTTATTGGACTCGCGAATATATTAATGTGCTTGGTAAGCGAATGCAAGGGGAAATCTTTCAGGACCGTGTGAGAAATTATAGCTTAGTAACTTGGTATTTCGTCAGCTAATATACTTGAACACGAAGCAGCTAATCCATCGAGGAAAATCTGGCGCACACTGATAGCAGCCATTGATCTTCGTCGCCATTTCGGGTTCGATTGGTTAAATAAGCCGCTTGCCTTTCCAATTCAATTAGATTTTGGCGAGAAACGATTTCAGATAGATATTTTTATTGGCGGAGGATTTGGCTGGCTTCACTCCTCAGGAGAGAGAGAGAGAGAGATTTTCCAGATCCCCAAATTCTTCTCGCCGGAAATTAAAAAAGAGAACCTGCGAACGATTGCCCTGAGGAATAGGGAAAAACGATGAAGTGGAGAAATCTTCCCACTGTCTCACATCGCACCCTCTAAGCGAAAATGTCGCCAGGTCTTTCTGGGCGTTTAAAGATCGATGTTTTCTAATACAATTGCGTTTTAGTTTTATTACGACCCTTAGCGACGAATGAGGCCTTTTTTATTGGAAATTCTTTGAAACAAGATTTTGTCGGCCATTTCTTAGGGCGGGGTATTGCTGAAACTCTTGGAACGCCCATCTTCCTGTACAATGATACCATAATCCATTATCCGCTGCGGCCTAAAGCTATTATAAGTTCTGAGCAGTAGTAAAACGAACGGTTGCCATCTTTGTGGTACCATTTTCGGCAAAATTTAGGGAGTAATATATGGACACAATTTAGAGAGCAATATTTGGGCACAATTTAGGGAGTAACATTTGGGCATAATTTGTGGAGTAAAATTTTAATCTTAGTTTCGTTTATTAATTTAACTTTATTGTAATTAAAATTTTGAGTATAAATATGTGTATCATTTTAACTTTATTTTCATTTGCTATTTCGATTTTGATATTGCATACTATGAAAACCATTTATTTCATATACTACGAATCACTTTTATTTCTCATGTACTATGAATTACTTTTATTTCTCGTATATTATGAATTAATTTTATTTCTCATGTACTATGAGTTACTTTTACTTTTCATGTACTATGAGTTACCTTTATTTCTCGGGTACTGTGAAGTACATTACTATCTCAAATGTTTACTTTAATAATGATGTCCTCAACCCTTTTCTTTTTTTGTTTTATTATATAAATTGTTTCCTTTGATACGATGTTTGCCAAATGAACGCAATTTTACTTTTCGAATCTGGCAAGATATATCGTAAAATTATAATTTCACTTTTTGTACTTGGCAACGGTATTTGTGACTGAGTTTCGAATTCCAGAATAATAATCACTCTTCCCTTCATCATCGAAGTATGCACACGTCATTCTCGGAGGCTCCGCCAAAAAGGTTACTAAATTACTTTAAAGTTATATCGTAATTATATTTATCTTTTGGCGTATTAATCAACTATCTCAGACATTTAAATCTCTAATAAATATTATTTCAACTGATTCGAAGTACTGTATTCCTTCAGTATTTATATCTTCAGCCTGAACGAAGGGATGAAATGTGAAGCTTATCTCATAGTGAGGGGTAGTCGTGTTCTGTATTACGGCTTGCTTGATTTGTTTATATAGAACATCAGCACGTATATTTTTCGAATGCACTAACAAGTGCCCCTTGGTGGCGCAGTGTGGTAATGCGTTCGCCTAGTGCGCCGTTAACTCAGGTTCGACTACCAACGGTGCAAAGAACGCTTATTTATAGACCTCATAAAGATCGCACTGCTCACTATAGTCTGGGGTTTTGTTCCCTATGCCTTAAGGGGTTTGGATTCCTAGGAAAACAGTAGGCCCCGGCGCAGCACGACCCTGAGCCGTAAAACCACAAATAAGCTAACGAGGGAATCGAAGTGTCGCTTTCATTCTGAGTCAATATCTGCATCAATAGAAAGGTCTTTCAAATAGTAATGGAAACCGAAAGCATTTTTGTGCGTAAATAAATTTTTGAATTTTTATTAATTTTTAAAATCAACACTGAAACGTAAGTTTTCTAAGAACACGTAAGTTATGCAGTGAAGCCAAATATAAAGAAATCGATCATACTTCTCTTTTGGCGCATTTCTCTAAATCTGGCTTATGTAAATACATTCTACATAAATTAAAAATTATGAGAAAAAATTAATTAAGTAAATATGATTTCAGTACTTGTATATGAAAATCTATTTTACATTTTGAAAGTCAAAACATAATCAAGAATTAAATAATAAAGTTTAATGGACACCTTTGGCCTTTTAACCCTCAAATAAATAACTAAATGCAAATAATTTAAAATAATAAATATTGGAAGCGCATGTAAACTAAACTAAAATAACCAATAGTTTAGTAAAACTATACTGGTAAATTTTATTGTCATTATTAAATATGAATGAGTATCCTTCTCATGAATATCACAATTCATTAAAATGTAAATGAATGTACTACTCACAAAAATACAAATGCATTAAAGTATGCCTTCGGTGGGACCTGAATCCACGACCTCCCACGACGTAGGTTCAGGTCCCACCGAAGGCAGAAATATTTATTTTCTTTCGAACGTTTCACCATCTAATCACGCCATACCATCGGCGTTGGTATCACTACGCCAATAAACGTTGATTGATTGACATTGTTGTTTGATTTAATCTGCGTAGTGTTCGATTTATATAAAATAAATACATATGCTGCAACGTGCATTTCGATCAATTTAATACCAGTCTCTTTGCAATTTGGTTTAAATAGTAGTCTATGTACTACACCATTCTGCGAAATAACTGGCAACAATATATATACGTTCGTAAAGAGATTATATATTGTCCTTCGTAGCTCAGTGGGTAGAGCCTCCGCCCGGCAAGTGGAAGGTCGTGGGTTCAGGTCCCACCGAAGGCAGAAATATTTATTTTCTTTCGAACGTTTCACCATCTAATCACGCCATACCATCGGCGTTGGTATCACTACGCCAATAAACGTTGATTGATTGACATTGTTGTTTGATTTACTAATATTAGTTCTAGTTCGTCTTATCGGACATTCTTGCTTCTTTAACTTGTCGCTTTGGCAACGGTAGTCACAGTACTGCCACACCAATAGCGAACTTGTCCATGCAAAGCCATATATATATATACTCGTAAGGGAGGAAATGATTGACATCTGTAGCTTAATTGGTGGAGCACTTAACTGGTAATCCAGAGGTCGTGAGTTCGGGTTCCACCAGGAGCCGGAAAATCATTCTTTTCTTTACGAGTAATTCAGCGTCAATTTAACAACTGCTATATTATTGCAATAAATACAACGAGAAATTCATAATATGGTTGTATCAGGGTTAATTTCCTTATTAAAATAGTTAAACCTAATTTCGACTTAACTAAGCAAGAGACTACTTGGAACCTTGGACATGTTTCCTTTGAAGATTTTTCTTGGACAGAATATGATTATTTTAAGTTTTTCTGATCAGCTTAGTCGGCGGCTGGTTGAGCTTCCTGTCTAGGATTACAGCGCTGCCTTCGGCCGCCTCCCTTCCCAATTGCCCTCTGCACACATACTACTCTCTCTCTGACTTCTCACAACGTGGAGAAAATATTAAAATATTCGAGGAAAATTTTAGAGCAATAGATTACTCTAATTGCGGCTTCTGAAATCCTAAACTAAAAGCGTAGAAATTTAGTAATTTGATTTCGGAGTTCGATGTAACGCAGCTCAACTTCATTTCTTTTGGAGAAAATTCGCTTTAGATTTTAACGGGATTAAAGATTAATTTTAGCAGATAATAATCTAAAGGGAATCGGGGATAAAAGGAGAAGCTTTAGAGATATCGAAGTTTAATAGGTTAAATTGATTTATTGATTTCCATCTTTTTCAAGCAGATCGAATAAAAATATGCTTAAGTTTTACAGAAAGTTTTCTAACGATTTTCCCAAATCGGTTCTGTATTTTGCAATTTTGGTTTAATGGTATTAGTAGGGAACGTTTGTATCATATTTTAATATATATATATATCGTCATCAACAACAAAAATTACCAATCCACTCAAGGATGAAGGTCTCTTGGACATTGCAAATACAAGCAGTATGGTTGAATCACACACTCGGAGGATTTGGTCTTGCGCTCATCACGTTGGCCAGACATGTTGGCAAGCTGAATTTTGCATAACCAATAACAGAACTTCTGTATCACCAAGAATCCGAATCTATAAGTTCCAAAACTTTACTTAAAACCATATTTTTGATTACATGTACTCATGCATTTTAATTTATGTACATTACGGGCATATTTTACAAGCTGTGATTACTGCCGCTGTGTTACATAACTATATGTTATCTGACATTAGCACAAACATCCTTTCGTTATCTGCTATTAGGAAACATCTGTCTTCTGACGAAGAGAAATTCAGTCATTAAACAGGGCGATGGTTTTACTTAAATGATGAAATTAGCCCTGCATTCGATGTGATAGAGTATAATTCCTCCACTTAGAATCACTCCGGCGTGTGCGATTAGGATTGAGACATTCAGCAAACTCTCCAAGTTGAAGAGATGAAAGCAGTTCGAGTTTACCAGTAATATGACGATCAACTTCAAATTCAATATCACGTAATCCCTAGACGTGTTAAACCTTTCGTATCGCAAGGGTAATCTCTGTCATTTAAATGGGCCATAATGATTTTCTGAAAGTTATGAAAATTTTAATTCATGACACCTTATGAGCTGACGTTAGATCTTAACCTTGACCAATCCTCGCTGAACAAGACATTATACTGATGGACTTTGAATTTCATACGCTCCAAAAAATTCAAATGTACACTTTCAACAACGTCTACCTTTCATCCATTTCAGCATTGTGATCATCAATATCACTAATATTATTAATTGAAGTACTCCTTTTATCATAAAAGTTCTAAGACTAGCACTATAAGAAATAAAATATTCAACTTAGCAAACAATGGCTCTTTTTCCCTTCAAAATAGCAACGCTCTGAAATTGATACGCTGCTTACAACGTTTCTGGGTGTTCTGGCGGAAGATTGAAAAAATTTCTCTCATATGGCTTTCAAATTGCCTTCATGGCCTTCTGCGTAGTTGCAATGTGCTTATGCTGCCTTCCTTTCAGTACTTTTATGTTTTAGCTTAAGGAAACAGGACGAAATTACATGGGAATATATCAGAAGAATATTTCGGGTGTAAAAAAGGTGTCGCCTGGTATTTTTCAATAAATTCGTTAACCGACAGAAAATTGCATTTTCTTGCACTGTCATACAATTATAATTGTTGTCTAAGTGCCAAAAATCAGCTCCGCGTCGCATAATTGCCTCCCCCCCCATAGATGCCAAGTTCCTCAGATAACATGCGTATAGTGACATGATGGCCTTTTCATAGCCTGTTCCCGATGAAATTCACATTTTCTGCAAATGTGCTGTTGACGTCCTTCCAGATTTTGAATCGTCTTTCACCAACACATCACCGTCAGCAAAACCCTTTCTTCATTCGAACGCATGGCCTGTGAATAAGACCTGGTAACTGCAAAAATGTCGGAAGAGTCCCATGTTCTGCCAAACGTCTTCCCTAACTTTGAATAAAGCTGAGCTTTCACTCACGGCGTTTCAATTTCCACATCCATCTTCTCTTCTCTTCATCAAATTTTTCCATTGAAACAAACGGTACACTATTACACCCCAGCCTGCCACTTAATGGAATTTTGTGAAACCACTTTCACAACCACATAGGTGCAAACCATATTCCCCATGATTGAATACAACATACCGGAAGACTGCAGCCTAGCTCTTTTTAAAATATAGACCCTGTTCTTGAACTTTCATGACAAAAGTACATTTAAAGCAGTGGGCAACATGAAGTCGATTCGAAGCCGTGGCAAATATGTTGAACCTAATAAAGCATTCAACATATGCATACGGATGAAAACAATCCAAACGATTCCGATCAAATAGCTCTCAACGTATTAAGCAATACCAATATGGCTTTATTTAATTTAATATTGTGAATTCAGCATTCTGGAGTAATTAGCAGTTAAGAAAGGTGCATCAGCAACAAAATACTTACACTTGATCTGTGAAAATATTATTGGTGCCATAGATCTCGAAGTCTATTTTCCACAAATTCAATGGGAGAATCTTCTCTTATCGTCCTTTCATCTTCCATCTAAGACCGTCCGATCTCCAGTATCGATCGGAGTCGATTCTAATCCTGTGGATGACAAGGAGGTATTCCAACATAAGAATCCCCTTTGAAGATATCTCTAATGAATCTAAAGTGAACTCCCCACATTCTGTTTAATTCTGAATTCCCGATCTACTTAGAACAGGGGTTTTCAAACTTTTTCTTCAGCGTACCATTTCGTCTTGCCCGAGTATGATACCCACTGAGAAGAATGTTATATAAAATGTATGGATGTGCTATAGAATAGATAACAGATGTGGCATTTATTTACAATTTTAGTCAATGCCTAGTCACACATTCAATACTATAAATCGGCAGTTCTTTAACTTTCCTGGACCGAGAAACCCCCTTCAGAGTTCACTCACCCTCGCGGACCCCCAAGAATTAACTCAAAGTTTAAAGCCCGGAATTTGCATCATATGTATTTATTTCTAGTGTTTCATCACTAATTTTCACCATTTAAGGAAAGAATTTTTCGTTCCCTCATAATTTATTCTTAGCATTAAAGAGTAAATGCTCTTTTCTTAGTACTTTTCCCAACCTTTATAGAACACTGTTAGGGTCTCGCGGACCACAGTTGGAAAGCCGCTGCTATAGATGAGCTTGGCTCTTTCCAATAAGTAAATCAATTTTGGGAACCCTTTCAGAGAGATACACAGACATGTCATTTTCAATTGACAGTTTTGGTGGCATTTGGTTTTGATCGTACACATTGTTGAAAAACCTTGTTTGCAAAGGTAAGTCGATGGAAACAGCAAAAGACAATGTGGAAGGAGCGAGACGAGGGGGAATGAATTTAGAAAGCAAATTGCTTCTGCCTACTTTGTAAAAAAAACAAAAAGGCTATGAGCTTCAAATCACAAAAAGGGGCAAAGTGTTAACTCGTTCACATACCCTTTGATTTTCTCTCATGTACCCCAATTTGAGAATCCCTGACTTGCAGGCTAACTTAGTCGAAGTGTGGTGACCATGGTTAACAATCTCTATGTACACATTTCGATTGTGTGCTCTATGCATTATATTTCTAAGCTTTGTAAGCCACGATGTGTCCTTGCGCCAAAAAAAATGCAACCAATCAACTAAACCGCGATCAAAGCAAAGAAGCCAGTCTACAAAGCAAATCCTGCTTAATGAGCGTTGTCTGTGAAAGCTTTTACCTTTTGGGTGGGAACTGGAGATATCTATTTTACACGGATAGCTCCAAAATATTATGACATCGTATAGAAATCTGTTATTGACCCATTTCCTTCGAGAAATGCTACTTTTTTCATAATTTAACGGTTTCCGTTCAGGTTATAATTGGAGCCCGTAGTGTATATAGAAGCGCTAAAACCTGCAAAATATGCATGTAAATGTGCACTGAAGTATTCCCAAAATATGCAGTAAAATATACAAAAAAAGATGCATGCGAATATTTCCAAAATATGCACATTGTATACACTAAAATATACTAAAAGGTTCATGCGATTATTACTAAAATATGCATGCATATCTGCACTAAAATATCCGTGAAATATATATACAAGTATGCACTAAAATATCCTCATAATATACCTGCCAATATTTATCACCAAAATACTCATAAAAATGTCCTGAAAACATGAATGCAAATATCCCCAAAATATGCATGTAAATGTCCCCAAAATATGTATTTCAATGTACTTAAAATGAAAAAACATGCATTTAAAATAAAAAGAAAATTTACTTAAAAAGAAAAAAACATACAATTAAACTGAAAATAAAATGTATTTAAAATGAAAAAGTATGCATTTAGATGTTTGTGTTTCCCTTACTTGAAAAGCATATGCTCTAAATTACTTTTACATTATATTGAATGTATTATTTTAATAAATATATTTTAGCAAATCCACTTTTCTTATTTTTTACACACTTTTTGCTTACAACGTAAGTTTTAATACACGGTTATGAGCTGATGTACGGTTCTGATGATGGTGGTGGTATATAATTGCAAAATGCAAAAAACTATCAACAACGTATTGAAACTTTTTTAAATGGTGTAATTTGTTGTGTTTATTCTCTAGTTATAAATAAGCATTTAATATTACAACGAACTTAAATGCTCTGTACTTATAAACAAGCATTTAATATTACAACGAACTTAAATGCTCTCTATTTATAAATAAGCATTTAATATTATAACAAACTTATAAATAAGTGCTCAATATTACAATAAAAATGTAAATAAGTATTATAATTTGTTGCACACATTACATTCTTATTTCAAAAATTTATATGTAGCCTATAAAAAATTAGAGAACCGAAATCTAAAGCTAGTATGAGGATGTGGGGGGGACAGGTATTGGCTTATTTTTGCATAAAAGGGGAAGTGGGTATAAAATGGTTAGCAACGTGCATACGTAATACTTGAACGTTCCTTTATGCCTGGATAACTCTCCACCCACCTCCTCTCAAACGCAAGAGAAAAGATGAAAAGGAAAACAGCACTCTCGAAATGTATTTCTAAGGGCAAAAATATGTGTGCAACACTATATTTCTGGACACATGGACCGCCATTGCCTTATGTAAGTATTTTTTGTACTTAATCTAACCCAAGATCAGTTGCTAGTCTAGTCATAATAAAACTAAATCCAGTTATTTTCGTGATAAGCCTAGCTAATTATTCTGATAATAATTTAGATATATTTTTGACATTCTAATGTATAAATCCTCTGACAATGGCGAGCTACTTTTACAGCACTTTCTGGATTTCTATATATTACTAGAAATATATTTATTATGAATTTTGGAATGCTTTAATAATTTAAGTATTTTTGTAAACTATTGTCAAATACCATTTTCGATAACTATTGTCAAATACCATTTTCAATAACTATTGTCAAATATAATTTTCAATAACTATTGGCAAATACCATTTTCAATAACTATTGGTGAATACCATTTTCAATAACTATTGGCAAATCCATAGTTTTTATAGAAATCTAACACAAAAAACGAAGTTTGGGAATTGACTAATGCATTTAGTACTGTAACCCAAAACTCCTGAAATGTAGTCGTCCCTATAGTGATATCCAGTATCAAAGAATATCATGGAATAAAATCCTAAAACAAGTTTTAAAATGCACGATAAAATAGCGTAACCAGGAAAGAAAAAATATCCCATTCCCGCGACTTCAACGTGCGCCATCGTACGGAGCCAAACTTGACAACCTGCGGAAATAGCAGTAAGCAATATGAGAGGATTAAAACGTGCCACGTTGCGTTCACAAATCCCTTTTCCCTCTGCTTAGATGGAAGTAAAAGAAAAGTTTAAGATTAATTTTGTGAGAAATATTTTTCGGTAAATGAAGATTAAAATTATTAAAATTACTAAAACCCCTTACAATATGCATTCATTCTGAAAATACACTGTTCTTATACTTACATGTATTAAATTTAAAAGAAGGTCTGCATTTGCACTTCTTTTGGTTAATTTGGTCACCAGTTATGATTACAAGCTGAAGTTTTAAAGTACATTAAATATGGTGATATTTTTAATCTGATTTGTTTTACTCCCTAATTTTCCCTTTTGCAGGTTTTCGTAAATTTGGGAACGTGTTTCATAATATTGGCGATTACGAGTTTTCTTCGTACAGCTTATCGAAATATATGAATGTAATTAATTCCATGAATAGTTTTGGATCCGTAATATTCGCATTAAAAAATCTATAAGTTAATCCAAGCTTGGGTTTTCCTTATTTTCGCATGTACAAGCATCGTCTCTTCAATCTAGAATTTTCAATGGATTTCGGTCTCCTTAACAATCGACTCTCAGTTATTCGACGCTTTCGATTTTTTGTTAATAAGTTTAATTCAGAATGTGGATTTCAATATTGTGTATTTTTATATAAAATATACTCGACTTATAGCGGCTCATTATTGTTGACTCGCTATTGCCACATAGTGCTCGATGGAGGAGGCGTCCAGTTGTCTTATAGATGTAAATCTATTTTACTATAAATCCCATATAAAGATCATTTAGTATATTCTCCCTGCAGCAAAGTTATATTCTATGTTCCCATAACGTGAGTCCACCATAGATAAAAACGAATAGATAATTTAGCTCAGAAATTACTATTTGCCAATTTCTACCAGAAGGCTTAACATCACTAACGAAACTGAACGACGAGGATTCTTTGGATTAGACAGGCAGAAGTGATCTGAGGAAGAGTTATGAATATTCTATAACAGGAAATATTTCTGGTTATTGCAAATTTAAACTATTTTCCAAACGCCTGTCAATTCCAATTTTGCGGCAGGTCGCAAAACTTGTCTATTCACTTCATCCAATTTTGGGGACTTATCTTCAAATTGATTAAATTTAAAACTTTCCTCTGCAGTCTTGAAATTTCAGTTAAAGCTTCACAACTTATTTTAATGATTAAAGCGTAATAAAATCCCTCTAAGGCAGTGTTTTGCGGAACCTCAATTGTTGCTTCGACGCTCCAGGGGTTCCACAAGTAATTTGTGAAGCATCGACTTCAGTTGAAACTACACAGTATATTTTATGATTAAAGCGTAATGAAATTCCTCTAAGGCAATGTTTCTCAAAGTTTATTTCTGCGGAACCTGAAAGTACGCGGACACTTAGAGGTTCCGCGAGCAATTTATGGAGCACCGACTTCAGTTGAAACTTGCCAACTTATTTTATGATTAAAGCGTAATGAAATTCCTCTAAGGCAATGTTTCTCAAAGTTTATTTCGCGGAACCCGAGGTTATCGCGGCGATTCTCTAGAGGTTCCGCGAGCAATTTATGGAGCATCGACTTCAGTTGAAACTTCACAACTTATTTTATGATTAAAGCGTAACGAAATTCCTCTAAGGCAATGTTTCTCAAAGTGTGTTCCACGGATGCACAGTTTATTGCGGTGACCTTTCAGAGGTTCCGGGAGTAATTTGTGAAGCATCGACTTCAGTTGAAACTGCACAACGTATTTTACGATTAAAGCGTGAAGAAATTCCTCTAAGGCAATATTTCTCAAAGTGTGTTCCACGGAACCCCAAGTTATCGCGGCGACTCCCTAGAGTTCCGCGAGCAATGTGAAGCTTCGCCGACAATAAATTCTGCAGTTTTCTCTTATGACAACTACTTCCATAGAATAAACTAACCTTAACTAATATTCAGCAACAATTGTAAAATATTATCTTTTATACTGATATATTTATAGTTTATTTTTATGTTTATATCCAAAACGATAAATATTTTTTAGGTTGCACTTAAATATTTAAAGAGGGGTTCTCTGGCTGGGCACGGCGTAATAAATGTGTTCTGTGGCTAGGCACAGGGTAATAAGAGTGGTCAGTGGCTAAAAGTGGCAGCTCGTGAATTCAAGAACGGGTGAAGCGGCGAGCCCCTCCTCCACCCCCCAAAGAAACCGGAAAAGTGGCCAATAAATTTCCGTTTTCTAGCAAAATAATTGTATTTATTATGATATATATATATATAAATTAAAAGACCCATAATGGGGATTATTTAATATATGAAATTGAATCCAATTAAGTTAATTAAGCTAATTAGGCAGATCCTGGCACACAAAGTCTGCCTAAAATCAGAGCAACATATTATAAGTTATTCTAATACATTTATCATAACTAAATACATCGTAAGAATCACTATGAAAATATGAAAAGCGAACCTTTTCATGATTATATAACACATTTTACACAGTTTTTAGCAATACGGACATGATTCTTCATCAGGGAACCGTATCACATCCGCATTGCCGAGTTACAAGTCATTTTTTCTGAGATGTTCAGAGCAGCAGAATGTTGTTTCCTTTTCTTTTAATAATGGCGCTTTCTCAGTTCACCACGGTACCTAAAACCGGCTTCTAAACATTAATTAAAATAAAATAAATTAGCAAAATCTACATTTACCAACATCCTATTTACAAATTGTTTGAGAACCTAGAATGAATAAAAAAAATACGCCTTTAAACGTTAATTATATCCAAGAAATACCATAGCAACACGTGAATTTAATTAACGTTTAAAAGAATATTTTTTATATTAATTCTGAGTGCTCGAACAGTTTGTAAATAGGGTTTAGGCAAATGTAGATTTTGCTAATTTATTTTATTTTAATTAATGCTTAAAAGCCGGTTTAGGGACCGTAGTGAACAGAGAAAGCGGCATTATTAAAGGAAAAGGGGATACCATGCTGCTGCTTTGGGCATCTCAGAAAAACCAGTTTGGAACTTGGCAATGCGGATGTGATACGGTTCAATAAAAAACTGTGTAAAATGTGTTACATAATCATGAAAAGGTTCGCTTTTCATATTTTCATAGTGATTCTTACAATGTATTTAGTTATGATAAATGTATTAAAATATCTTTATTTATTCTTTATATATATCATCATCATATTCAACCATTATCTATCCACTGCTGGATGAAGGTCTCTCCAAATGCTTTCCACACAAGTCTATCCTGAGCAATTCGCTTCCAAGTCACCCCAACCTGTTTTCTTATTTCATCTACCCATCTAGTTTGAGGACGTTTTCTAGGTCTTCGGTGGTCTCTTGGAATCCAGTTCAGAATTTCTGTTGTCCATCGTTGATCAGTTCTTCTTGCAATATGCCCAGCCCATCGCCATTTCAGCCCTTTTACTTTAACAATGATGTCCTCTACTCTAGTTTGCTCTCTCACCCAAGTGTTCCTTTTTCGATCTCTCCTAGTTATTCCAAGCATGCACCTCTCCATGCTCCTTTGCGTTGTCTGTAACTTTCGTATTGCTCCAACTGTTAGACTCCATGTCTCTGATCCATAAGAGAGGACTGGCAATACACACTGGTTGAAGACCTTTCTTTTTAGACACAAAGGCAATTTCCCCTTCAGGATAAAACTGTTTCTTCCAAATGCACTCCAGCCAAGTTTAATACGTCTGTTGAGTTCTTTCATAATGTTGCCATCCATTGAAATCAGCTGGCCAAGGTAAATATATGAATCAGCAATTTCTAGCTCAATGTTGTCAACTTGTATTTTTGTTTCCTCTACAAAATTATTGAACATGATCTTAGTTTTTTGTAGGTTCATCTTGAGTCCAACTTCTTCACTTCTAGTTGAGAGCTCTTGTACCATGTCTTGGAGTTCTGATGGGTCCGTTGAAAAAATAACAATGTCATCAGCAAACCGCAGATGATTTAAATATTCACCATTTATTTTTATTCCCTTGTTATTCCAATTTATCAGCTGAAAAATCATCTGTAAAGCAGAAGTAAAAAGTTTTGGAGAAATGGTATCTCCCTGCCTCACCCCTTTGCCAAGTTTGATAGTTTTGGTATCTTTATGTAACCGAAATTTTGCACTTGCATTTTTATACACACGTTTCACCATGTCAATTTACACATCTCAAGGTATATCTGGTCCTCCATTACATACAAGGTCCTCCATTTATATAATATATATATATATTTAAATATATAAATTTAAAAATATGGATGTATTTATATAATTGAATCATTTACACATAATAGACCTTTCAATACAAAAGCTGCGCATGCACTGGTAGTTGTATGAAATTTAAATATTATCAAAACGTATAAAATTATTCGTTAAATACATAAAATTGTTAAAATATGTCAACAATAAAAACGTTTTAATTTAAAATTTCAATAATCTGCGTGTTTATATTCAAATATGCACAATATATGTATTTGTATAATTTAAATAAAAGGAATTTTGAAATTTATTAAATATTTATTACTACTCCTTAGATTTTGTAAATTTTTTAATAAAAATAACAAATAGAAAAGGTGCAACGCATCACTATTCCAATAAGTTATAAAATAATGATAAAAATTATTGAATAATAAAGAATTTATATGAAAGTTTTTGAATTTTTATATTTTTATCTACATTTTTATAGTTTTTAATAATTTCTAATTTAATTTTAACTATTAAAGCTATTATCCAATCCATAATGATGTAGGATATATATATATATATATAGGACCTGTGATATGGTAATACATGTTGTACAGACAGAGAGAATAGGTAGAGACAACAAGCAAAAACAAATATGCCATATATGCTTACCCAGTCTTTATTTTTTGAATATAAGTTCGATTCTTTTAGACTTGCAAACTTGTCGATGATGTGAAAAAATGGTTGAGTTTCTATTAACTCTTTTAATAGTTCCTTTTCAATTGCAATTTTTGACAAGTTTCTAAGTCTGTCTTTTAATGTTAACACTGTATTACGCAGACTGGTTTTACATACATACCTGGTCATTTAAGGGAAACGTCATATTGTAAAGGAACCTCTTAAGTTTAACCTAACGAATCTAGTAACGGAAATATTGATTTCCTAGGCGGTTTGAGAACTTGTAGCATAGTGCGCATATCTGAACGTTAGACCATATAAAAGATGGACACAACGGTGTCCCCAGTTTAACGACTGCTCTTCGAGCGGCTCCACATCACGTGACGTTAATTACGTCATTGGTTACATGAGGAGTGAGGAAAATAGAAAGGACGTCTCGTCCTTCCTAGCAAGCTTTTCCATATTCTTCTAGTGTGTTAAAACGATCATGGTGCGGTACAGTGTAGCATATAATTGCAAGGAAAAGGGAGAAAAGAAAGGCGGAATTTACTCATTTCACAGGCTTATTAATGTGTATATATCTTCTGTTCACGTTCTAAAGGATATGATTCCTGTTATCACACATAAACATTTCATTCACACTGTGACGTCACCGATATCGGTGCATGGAACTGAAGTTGCCATCTAGTACATTGCTATTATAAACTCCACAATACGTGATGAATTCAATCTTTATGACTTATTTTTTATTATGTAACGACAATTGATATTTCCAGACTCGTGCTTCAAAAAGTTGAACGTGAATGGAAAACTATAAAATAGTTAATTTAGTTCATCTGGAGTTGTTGATTGTGTTTTTGTTCTGAGCAGGAGCTCGCTCGACAATAGGTATATTTTGGAAGTTGCAACTAACCCCTTGATGGCTCAGGCATTGTTGTACTCCCAAATATCGAATGAGAACGAGTAATGTGTAACCCAGTAATAATTTTGTAAATTTGTAAATAAATTTCATTTGAATGTGTACATCGTTTGCTGTGACATTGTTTCGGTGCCTTAACCACCACGCTACCCGAAATCCGCCAAAAGGAGAAATCTACGACGTTACGGTTTATTAAAAGGGTGGTAGTGACGGTGGGATTATTCGATTCTCATTTGTTGTTCAAGTTTGTTACGAACATCATTTGTTTTCGCCCCAGCTCTTCAGAAGAGTTTTCAAATACGTTTTGAAGTTCGCAAAAAAAAAACCATCATTGCAGCTAGCCAACAGAGGTTCTGTGTCGTGTTTGGCGTCGGTTTGGAGCAGTTTTGGAGCCTTGCAAATCTTTGCGAATTTGGAGAATTGCGAAAAGATCCGAGATTCACCATCGAATCATCTACTTTCAGTGAGTACCTTGATTTTACATTAAGGCTGGTTGGTGTAGAATTTAAGAATATAAGAATTTTAATGCTTTTTTTAGAGTGTTGTAAAACGAAAGAAACCAGAAATTGCTATCGTGATAATTGGGTTTGGGTTGATCACAAGTAACTAACTGTAAACAAATTTTAATTTTAAGGATAATTATGGCAATTTTAGCAAAGGCGAGAAAAGAGGACTTGCAGGCATTCGCTATAGATTTGGGTGTAAAAGTGGGCCCTAATCTTATTAAGTTGGATTTAAGGGATTTGATTTTACAGAGTAAAAACTATAATGAGGAAACTGCGAAGGACAAGTTAGAAGCGGTGGTGATGGAACGATTGGAGAAAGAGAACAGAGAAGAAATAGCACGAGAAAGAGAGAAAAAGAGAACATGAACTGGAAAAAATGAGGATTGAAGTTGGCAGTCGCTCTAACTCCACAACTGGGATCATAGAGCAAGAAAATAAAAGGCATCGCTGTGATTTACAGAAAAAGATTCGCAAATTTGATCCGAAAGAAGGCGATATTAGTCTCTATTTCGAAATGTTTGAGAGGCAAATTAAAAGATGGATATTAGTAGAACAAAATGGGCGTCCGAACTAATGGCGCTTCTTCCAAATGATATTGTGGAGTTCATTATTAGGGAACCGAAAGAAAGAACTGAAAATTACACTTATGTAAGGGAGGTATTGCTGAAGAATTTTAAACTTAGCCCGGAGAAGTTTCGGCAAAAGTTTATTCAGTATCAACGACGATTTGACAGCGCCTGGAAAGACGTTGTTTATAACTTAAGCAACTATCTAAAAGAATGGATTGAAGGACTGTGTGTTACGGATTTCGAAATCCTAGAAGAACTAATGGTGCTTGATCAATTGAAGCGGCGGGTAAGAAATGAAGTCCGGGATCACTTTATTAATGAATGGGTCGATATAACTTCCGTTTCTAAGTTAGCAGATATGCTTGACAAATATGAAGATGTTAGGAGAATTGGGAAGAAATCGTTTAACATGGGAGCTCCTGATCGAAAGGAAGTCGAACAAACGGACCACCCGTGCTTTAAGGGTGACAGAAATAAGTTTTCGGAAAGGAATAAACATCGGGGCAGGTCAAAACAAAATTAGAACAAACCCGGTGAACATTTTGAAAAGCGAATAACTCGTAAATGTTTCGAATGCGGTTCCCCCCAACCATTTACGCCCCAGTGTCCCAGGATAGCAGGAGCAATTATAAACCACATCATCACAGAAGATGCAACGAAACTATTATAGCCGTTTATCATGATCGCTGACGTGAATGGACATACCCTACCGGTCTTAAGAGATAGTGAAACGACCATTGATCCCATTTGCCGTAAATATATCCCCCTCGAATCTTAACCGCTGAAAACGTTTAGGTCCGACAACCTATGGATTCGTATGCAGTATGTCTGCCTATAGCAAATATAGAATTGAATGGGAAGTTCGGAAACATAACCACCCAGGTAGCCGTCATCCAAGCTGAACTCGATCAAGGTGGATATATTTTGGGAAACCGTATCTCTGAGATGTTGCAAAATCCCCAAAGAGTTAAACTGTTTTCACCACACTTAATCGATGCCTTCCAGACTCGAGGTCAGAAAAGAGCTAAAGAAGTGGAAGAAGGTGGTGTTGGAGAAAAAGTCAATGAAATTAAAGAAGTGGAAGAAGGTGATGTTGGAGCAGTAGTCGATGAGACTAAAGAAGTGGAAGAAAGTGATGCCGGAAAAGAAGCCAATGAAACTAAAAAAGTGGAAGAAGGTGATGTTGGAGAAGAAATCGACGAAACTACAGAAGTGGAAGAAGGGGGTTGTGGACTGTTCCATACAACCGGAGAAAATTTATTTTTACTCATTTATACAATACTATTTGGCCCGTGAGGGCCCAGGTAGGGGTATACAATACAGACTTAAGATATTACATATTGTCGAATGCATTGATATTAATTGAAGAAACACATTTTGAGTTAAGCTTATTCCAATTGTCAATCGTTTGAGCAAAAAAAAAAAAAAATAAATTTATGAGTATTGCTGTGTGCGGTAAGTAATTGTAATTTGAAAGAGTGATCAATACGAGAAGAAATATAGTCGGCAGGTCTCACGTATTGTAAGAAATTACATTTATAGTGATTATAAAGAATTTTTATATAAAAGAGTAAGACGCAGGTGTTTACGGTGAAGGGAAAGCGGAATTAGGTTTAAGCTTTAAGAGATGTTACAAAGACATTAGGAGACCAGTTATTCAATATGAAACGTGCAGCTAGATTTTGAATAGATTCTAAGTGGTTGCTGCTATTGAGGTCTGTAAAGGGATCCTAGATTTCGGAAGCATAATTTAATATTGAGAAAATGTAAGTTTTGTAACAATAATCTGATGGATTTAGTGGAATGTTTTAATTGTCCCTGTAGATAAAAAATAATTTTGATTCAGCTTGATTAACAATTCCATCGGAGACCAGAAGTAAATGTTATCCCTAGGTATCTGAAATGTTTCACTTCTTGAATTGTAGTGGATTAGATTTTAAAGAAGAAGGATAGAGAATTAGTTTTCCTATGAATAGATAAAAGAACTGTCTTAGATGTGTTCAATAGTAAGGACCACTGGGTGCACCATTGAGAAATGAGATCAAGGTTAGTTTGTAACTGCGAATGATCATTTAATGATGATATTTGATTATAAATTACGCAATCGTCTGCAAATAGCCAAATTGGAACAGAAATAAATGAAGCAATATCATTAATAAAAATCAGGAAAGCCCTGCGGTGGCGCAGTGTGGTAACGCGTTCTCCTATTGCGCGGCTAATCCGGGTTCGACTCCCAGCAGTGCAAAAAGAACGCTTACTCAGAGATCTCATAAAGATCGCACTGCTCACTGTAGTCCGGGGTTTGGTTCCCTAGGCCTTAAGAGGTTCGGATTCCTCGGAAAACAGTAGGTCCCGGCGCAGCATGACCACTGTAGTCTTTGAGCCGTAAAACAAACAAAAATCAGGAAAAGGAGGGGAGATAAAACTGCAAAGAGAAAAGCTGCAAACCAAAAAGAAGGGGAGATTAAAATGAAAAGGAATGTGCTGAACCAACTGAAGTATCTATTAATGGAGATAAAGAATCTGGTGGCAAGGAAAGATGTTCCGAGAAAAGGATGTTGTGCCATGACCACAAAGCAGTAATGTTGATGAATGATGAAAGGTTATGTTTGGATAGTTTTTCGATTTAGAGGAAAAGGTTTTCGATGATGTATTGGATGTGTTGTATGCTAGTAACAGTGGGTTGGAATGTGAATTATTTAATTTAACTGGAAATAGTAGTCGAGAAACGCTTGCACGCTCAGATATATTTCTGGCTGAGCAGATATCACGGGAACAGTTACTTATAGTGACGGAACAAGTAGTGGCCAATGTCCTACTGGAGCAGAATTTTATGGAAAATGAAGTTGGAGCCAGGAGGAGAGACAATGAGCAGGTATCCAGGGGACCTTTGTTTATAGTGGAGGAACAGTTAGTTGACTGTATCAAGCTGGAGCGAGATCTCATGGAAAGTGAAGTTAGTGTTAGGATGAGAATGGAGTCAAGTGGGAAAGAGATTGATGAAGTTGTTAAAATACTAGGTGAAGAGCGACTAGAGTTCGTCGAATCTGGAGAAGTTGACGTTAGTTTTGTAGAAGAGTATAGATAGATGAAGTGTGAAGGCTCTCATTTACAAAGAGGTTCAGGAAAGGGCAAAGATGAATCAGGCGTTCAGATTGGTGACATGTAGGGAAGCATTCAATTGGAAGGTGAGAAAGAAGCGAATGCAAATGAGGGTTTGGAAGCTGAAATCTGAATTTGGTCTTATAGGATGATGTAATTATATTTCTTTAGTTTTGAAGATTACGCTGTATTGTAATTTGCTAAATTGTTTAAAATTTTGAATTTCATAACACTACGGAATTCAGTTTTCGTATTTAGAGATTAGTGATCATAGCAAAAGTAACAGGTTGTAAGGACTTAAATTGTGTTGTGGTACCTAAAAAAGAAATTGTAGTAATACTGTGTTTTGCTGTAGGTTGATCAAATTGAAACTAATTTTGAATATGTATATTGTGAGTGGTTATGTTTGTTTTTGTTTTTTGTGATATATACACTTGTTAAATTTTTCTATGCGTGACAAGACTAGTTAGATATTTTAAAATTTTGAATTATTGGTCTCGGTGTAATGTCTTGGTATTTCTCGATAAAATATTTTACAATGTATACTCAAGTCTGAAACCATGAAGATCAGGACTTTTCTCATGTTTTCTAAGAAAAGTCCACTGGAAGAAAATGGAGGAGCTGTGATGTCACCGATATCGGTGCATGGAACTGAAGTTGCCATCTAGTACATTGCTATTATAAACTCCACAATACGTGATGAATTCAATCTTTATAATTTATAATTTATTTATAATTTTTTATTATGTAACGACAATTGATATTTCCAGACTCGTGCTTCAAAAAGTTGAACGTGAATGGAAAACTATAAAATAGTTAATTGAAGTTGGTCTAGAGTTGTTGGTTGTGTGTTTTTGTTCTGAGCAACAGATCGCTCGATAATCGGTATATTTTGGAAGTTGCAGCTAATATCTTGATGGCTCAGGCATTGTTGTACTCCCAAATATCGAGCGAGAACGAGTAATGTGTAACCCAGTAATAATTTTGTAAATTTGTAAATAAATTTCATTTGAATTTGTAAGCCTTCACCACCATGCTACCCGAAGTCCGTCAAAAAGGAGAAGTATACGACGTTACAACACATAAACACACACAAATTACCAAGAAAGGTACCAGCTTTAACCTAAAACCAGAAAATATGGAAGAAATAAGTCATTAAAATGTATAAAAAACAATATATAGCAATTATATAAAAAATCGACATATTTTAAATATCATATTTTTTTAAATTATTGAAAATATATTTTTACTTTGTCAGTTGGTTTTAAAATATAGGTATTTATGATATAAAAGCATATTAAAAATTTCAGAACTCTAGTGCGCATAGATCTGAAGATAATCTCTGCGCAATATAGAAAAAGTGATTTTGAGAAAAAGAGCGTTCAAGTTGGAACTTGGTAACAAGGTAATATGTAATAGTTATTTTTATTTTATACAATAGTGCAAGAAGTAATTGAAGAATTTTGATGCGGTTTGTTTTAAAACACTGCCAAAAATCGATATTATTTTTTAAACTAATAAATAAAAAATCGATTTTTTAAAGATTTAAAGGTCCTGTGTCCTCTTAAAAAACAAAACTACAACGAAATTATACTCTTCTACTCTTACCACTCAACGTGCCTCGAAATACTTCAGGGTAATTAAATAATTCTAACAGATATAACACTAAACTGTTTGTAGTTTGAATCAAAGTTTTATTCAATTCTTTGATTTAATTTTTTTTCTTTGACCAGTAACACCCCCACAGAAAATTTTTTACCTCTAGAAACCTCTGTGGTAATCAAAAATCTCAATTTTTATTTCTGATCAAGCCATACCTCTGTTTTGGTAATTTTTACCTTTTTTCCCATGCAAAACCTCTAGATTCAGAGGTAAAACCTCTGATCTGGCAATACTAGCTGACATGATGATGGGACTAAAATTTCTCTTCTGATAATTCTTGCTTTAGCCGTAAATAAATCGTCGCCATAGTAACCATGTTCGCAAGGCATTTCCGTTTTGAAGCGAAGCTCTGAATTTCTATCGTCGCGACGATAGAAAATACAATAGAAAAAGCGACGCGTCGCTTCATTCGGCCCTTTTTCTCGGCGGGCAATATTTCGTTGGTGCATTTAACGCGTTTAAAGCGCTGACTTAAAAACGTAGCCTTCTGTTCCTGAATGTAATTCCAATTATATTAAAGGAATTAAATTAAAAAAAAAAAAAAAATAGTGGGCTCAAAATAAAATTCTAAATTTTATTTTTCTAATCAAATTTTAAATTTGACAAAAAAATAAAAATAATTTGGAGATTAAATTAAAAAAACTGTTCAACCGCCCAATTTCTTTAGGTGAAGTGTCGCTTCACTCGTGTCACCCGAAGAGTCGCCACTGGTGGCTAGGCATGGAGTAAGAAAACGGTTTCCTTTCTAGGCACTGGGTAAGAAAAGTGTTCCTTGGCTAGGCACATTGTAAGAAAAGTGTTCCGTGAATAGGCATGGTTTAAGAAAATTGTTCCGTGAATAGGCATGGTTTAAGAAAATTGTTCCGTGGCTGGGCATGGAGTGAAAAAGTGTTCCGTGGTATAAAATATTTGAGAACCATTGCTCTGATGCACCGAATTTGGTTGAGCCAATATCTCTGGATTCTTTTTTTCAGTCGTTCAGTCGTTCACGAAATAAGAATTTGTGTCCTTATTCACCGAATGAGAATAGATATTCTTTAAGTGAATGAGTTATCACTCACATGTAACTCTACATCAATCACTGTAATTTAAAACGAGATCGAGTAATATGATCAGTAGTGGGATCGATCAATATGGCAAGTAATGGGATCTAAAAATGTGATCAAAGAGTGGTCCCCTTAATGCGATCAATCTACATGATTGATAATGTTCGTTTCTATTTTAACGTGCGAAAATAGAGATATCATTGCTGCGTTGGAACATGTTATTTTCGGAGGACACTGAGCATCTCTTACCTAGGAGAGTGTTTCCCAACTGTTAAACCCTGACATCAATTAAACCAGGACGCGAAGATTTCTCCCAAAATTTGTCAAATTGTTTTTCTAAGCAATTTTCATAAATGACTACTTTATATTAGAGATATACAGAGGAGGAGTGCGTCAAAAATCCTCGCTCAGTGGGGCGGGAACTCACACGCCGAATCTAACGAATTTAATTCAGTCATAAGTACACACCATAAGAAGCTCAATGTAAAAATTAGCAGCTATCTTCTCGGATTAACTCTAAACGTAATTCATAAAAAGCGAGTTTGAGTTCACAGAAGAGAGACTTTATCTCCATTTGGCGCCTTTTAATTTCTTCCATAAATTCCTCAAAAAGCATCTAAACCACATTAAATATATTTATAGTCTGTTCCATGTTATCCTCATACGGATAAATAGAATACAAGCGATACTTCGTTACAGAATTTTTAAAATAAAAATAAATGTTTCTCTTATGCACAAACTGAATTGCAACTTGCAAAATGTAATGTGTAATGGGAAAATAAAACTTGCCAGGATAGGTGAGGTACAAAGAAGCTTTAATCTTTAACGAGTTGAACATGAACAACACACACATTGAGATTTATTCATCCAAATATTCATTAAATATGTGAAAATGTGTCTTTCTTTTCAGTGTCATACTTTTTTTCTCTTGTCACGGACCACTCACAGTCCACATTTTAGCCATCTTGATGACATTAGAAGCACAGCATTATAACGGTTTATTTAAGCAGTGGGGTACTGTATATGTACCACCTATGTTGTCTAGGGTTAAATGTAACAAGTTGACGCAATCACGCTATTACTGGACGTATTCAAATATTTTAGAATACATCCTTGCGTTCGCTTTTTACCTTTTCCGATTAACTAGCTATCACGCCACGTATTGTCGAAAGGGTTGCAATTGGCGCTATTTTAACTACATTTTAATATTTAATTTCTCGATTTCTAGGGGGAGATAGCTGCTAATTTTCACACATTAAAGATTTTTTATGGTGGGTACATTAAGCTGAAATAATTCGTTAGATTCGCGAGCTCCGATGTGGGGGTCTCATTGACCTAGCACGCCCAAAAGCACATTTCAGTAGCAAATGTCAGTGGCTTGTCGCATGTTTAAACATGAAGTATTGTAGGAAAGAAAAAAATTTGACATCTCAAAATCATTCAACATATCCAGAAAATCGTCAGCACAACTAATTCAATGACGTTGACTTAAGGGTGTCGCTACGTACAAGATTTTGTAGCCCAGTAACTATAACCAATTTGATTGTAATTCTATATATTTATTAACCCACCAACTGTAGCATTACATACCTCTCTCTCTTTGAGACTATATATACTATTATATAAAAGTTCTAATGGTTTAATGTATAAACTTTAGAAAAGTTGGAAATATAAGTCTCATCTTAAAAAAAAAATCTGACCGCCGTCTCATGGACGTTGAGAACCTTTAGCTTCAGTAACTAAACCCCGGAATGTTTTAGGCATAAAAATTGACACGCATTTAATAGTACCATTGGAATCATATCTGGGTTAGCATCACGATAATGTGCAGCACTGCTAATCAATAACCAGACTGCAATGTGATCGGTAATGGAAATCAAAAAGTGCGATTAACAATGTGAGCACACACACATGTGCAATTCTTTTAAGCTTTTAGACATCGTTATAGAAACATGAATCTAAAAATATATATCTATTCGAATTACTTAAAAAAGTAATTAAAATGACAAGGATTCAAAAACAGTATTTCTAAAATGGGAAAATTTATACAGCGTCCTGAAGGATACGTAATGAATACCGAGTACCCAAAGGGAACTAGTGTGTTGCCACTCAAGAACTCCCTGATTCGTAAGCCTTAAATCAATAAACAATTATAATTTTTTAATTACATGTCCAAAGGTCTACAAAAATTAACAAAATAGTCTAAATAAGGTAGGAGGATGAAATAAGAAAACAGATTAGGATGACGTGATCGAAGCTTCACTAACGGTAAATTGAAGTTGAAAACAAAACTATGCAAATATAGGTCCGTTTTATTTAGAATCAGAATTAAAAATACTTTAAAGAAAATCGATGAAATTAAATATATATTTGTTATTCGTCTATAAAATCCTGTATTTATGTTTACGCTTAAAAAAAAAGTTCTCCCCCTTGCAAGGCGAGAAAAGCAATATGGATGGTTTTGATCATTCTGGAATACAATTTAAAAACACGTCTGGATGAAAATGACGAACAAAAATTTGGCAGAGGACGACTCGAGTGTCTTGAACTGTTTCTGTTATTCAAAGCCGACGTTTAAATATTTTCCTGGCTGGCTATAAGGAAGGAAGAAGAGGGAATCCATTACTTTTTCGGTATTCTGCTCCCATTTTCAGTTCTTTTACATAACAAGTCTGGCCATGAGAGGGCCCAACGTGGCGTCAATAAAAAAGAAGCACAAATAAAAGAGACTATTAGAAGTTCCAGCCTTTTCCCTAAGATTAACTTCTAACTGCTAAGTCCGCTTCTTTTTTCCCGTTTTTGTGCCCAGGAACTGCACGCAGTACATTGAGCCGTTTTTTAGGCTTTTAATTCCAAGAAAGTCGACACTCCGGATAAAAAAAACTGGAACTGAGATTTCTGGTATTCCTGCTACCTCCGGACTTATTTTTTTTCCTGCTGCTGAAATCAAACTTTCAATTCGGAGATGCTTTACCGCTATTTGCTTTATTTATTCCGAAAATCCTGTTTTTAGGCCAGCATATGAGGTCTTTTTTCCGGATCTTCGGTTTCTGCTGAAACATGACAATATTCATCCGTATTCATGAACGCAAAATTATTAAATTCTATTTTCGTTGCCGTTACATTCGACTCCCGATTATTCGAATTTCGCTTAACCTGTTAACCGAGGAATAAAATTTTGTGAAACTCGTTTCACACTGGGGACTTTTTTTCACAGTGATAAGTAATGTCATCACACCATCACGCTAGGATTAAATATATAAGAACTACATAAAACGTAATGCGTTCAACATAATACGGTTAATTTTAATGACGAAAAATGTCGTCATTCGCATTTTGGTAGTCTTCCGGGCATGACGAAAAATGTCGTCATACCCAGTTAACAGGTTAAGCTAGATCTGGATTAACAGAATTGGCCTGCTACTCTCGTGCCCAGAAGTCGAGTGAGTATAATGTCACTGCTTTCGGACTCACAGGCTGTAGGTGCGACTTCCAAGCAAGTTAGATCATATCTCCACATATCGTTGGGTAAGGTTAGTCGCCTGTACGGTGCCTCCATGAAGAAACGACTGATGTACCGCCTTCGACTGGCAATATCTATTGTCAGACGCTAATCCTATAATATAGCAATAGTGGGCGTAGGGCAAAAAACACATTTGTTTTCCAGTGTATTGCAGCTTTTAAAGGGGGAATTTAATACTACTGCATTAAATAGTCAGGCGCTCTGTATCGTAGTAGTAAAGCTTCACTACGTTATCCGGAAGGCGATTCCGACAAACAGCAAAGAACACTCACCGACCAACTGTTCACTGTGGTCCGGAGGTTGATTCAATAGGCCTTAAGAGGTTCGGATTCCTCGGAAAACTGTAAGGCCCGGTCCATCATAACCCTTGCTGTTCTTGCGGCGCTAAACTCACAAATAATTGCTTTTGTGTTTGGGAATTTTTTTTAAATTTAGGAAGTACGTCAAGTACAGAGCGAATGTACTTCGTTTGTGATTTTATGGCGCAAGGACAGCAAAGGTCACGCTGCAACGGGACCTGTAGTTTACCCGATGAATGCAAACCCCTGTTTCCTACAGAACCAAACTCATGTAGGCAACTCTGCCGTTAATAATAATAAGGGTCGCGGTACCGATTTTCTCAACGGGCCCTCTGATAAAAACATATTCATCATCACGGGCCTGTACAAGATCCGAGCCTGGGTAAGAAAAATCAACGTCGCGGTCCCCGAAGAGCGCCGTGTCCCGGTACTGCGGTGCCCGTATTCCCCTAACGGCGGCTCTGCCTATAGGCAGGAAAACAGCACCCGTTCTACGACACTATTGGGAATCGAACTTGGGTTAACGAGATGACAAACAAAGGCCTCACCACAAGGGCCCGTTTAGCGTACGGGCCTCCGGAACTGCGGCCCGGGGGGGTCCCAAATTTTTTATTAGATCTTTTTTAGTAAGTTTAAAAACTTCAGTTTAAAACCTAGTTTGTTTTTTAAATTATAACATAGTAACTTATTAATATTACATTTTTTTTCTTAACATTTATAACTTAGGCATCATTAAAACCGGTTTCAAACTATTGATTATGCAGATAATATATATAACAAGAGTTTGCATTTGTTACTTACTTATTGAATAATTTTCTGCGAGTGCATAAAGAGGATCCCCGAATGAATACTGGATCCTGGACCCCATTTTGGCTTGATCGGGTCCTGCTCACCTCTAATTTCATTGTAGATTAATGGACCTACATTTTTTCAAGGAATCCGAACCAGTGCCAGATTATAGACTAGACCCGCAAGGACTAGGCCCAGGGTCCCCAAATTGCGTTTCTTTTTTTTTTTAAGTTATTTCAATTACAGAAGTTCAGACTTACAGCTATTCACTTATAATCAGAATCTAGAAAATTTTTAGATAAAAGCTTCCTTTTTTGGGCGATTTTGGATAGTTGACCACAAAGTGAAGGAGGTTTAGATTGAATATTTGAAAGTACGTATTTTTTAATACATACCCACACTTTCTTACAGACCTCCCTTCTAAATCTGTCGCCGCACGTAAGGGGCCCCAACGAATGAGGTGTCCCCCTTCAGTGGCGGATTAAAGTTTTTGAGGCCCCTGGGCTACTTGTATTGCAGGAACCCCAGTAAAATAGTCCAAAAAGATCGTATAATGATGTAATAATTCAAAAGGCCCTCAAGCTGGCGGAGGCCTTTTGGCTGCAGCCCATAAAGCCCATGTGTTAATCCGGCACTGCCTCCCCATTTGACGGCCCTGATTCGAATCTCTGAAAGCATAGAGGGCCAAACCCCGTATTAAAAGGAATATTGAGTCTGTTAAATTCGGCATTTACCCATTAAAGGCTTGTAAACCTTGCATAATTGATGAGAAACTTCAGAAAATACATGTCTGTATGATATTGATTTGATAATATTAGATTCAAATGCAAATGTTTTAGATTTGTAAACTATTCTATAGTTCGCCAAATTATTCTGCGAATTACTAAACTATTCTATAATGGCCTAAACTATTCAGAAATTTAGAGAACATTTTAATACCAGGTTTACCAAACCCAAGTTTAATATAAAATCCATCGACGTTGACTAATTTACGTAGCCTTAATTCATTCAAGTTGGTGTTCGTAAACAGGATTGTACCAGCGCAGTTAAAATTGCGTAACTAAAAGGTTTTCGAAAAATTATTGTAGGCATACTATTCGACAAATGAATATATGACTATTGATCATGATATTTTGTGCCTAGGCACATTCATGTACGGTAACATTTTTGCTAACATATTATCACAGTTAAAATAAATACGATGGTTTATAGCTATTTCGGAAGCGCGTTTAGGCTTCCTTCTTCAGAACCCTAGTTACACTAATGTGACACACGTGCTAGAAAAACTATCGATGCCAAATTGCTAGTCCAAAATTAGTTCGGGTAAACCAGTTGTGGGTCCGTAGCCGCGTCTTTTGCTATGGGACGAATGAAGTTTCTCCAAGTAGAGGACATAGAATTGAACGGAAGCTGACAGTTAACAGTAGAAGAGGAATGCGAAAGAATATGGAAGGCTTCAAAGAAATTGAGGTCGGCTGGTGAAGAAACTTTCTCTATTAGATGGGCCTTGTCGAAAGAAAATTTGTGGCCAGCTTCCCAGGCGTGTTTGGCCAAAGCAGATTTTTCCAGTTGTTGTTTACGCACGTAGGCTTCATGCTCTTTAAGCCGAAATCGAAGGGCCCGACGTGTTTGACCAATATAAACACGATTACACTGGCATGGAATGGAGTAAATTCCAAAATAGTTGCAATCAGGAATAATATCCTTGAGTTTGGAATAACCGAGTTTATTGATTGGAGTAAAAGTGACCTTGAAATTAAATTTACGGAGGATGGAAGCAATTTTTGAAGAAATTCGTGGAACGAAAGGAATGCTGATAAAATTACAAGGAGAGGAATCAATCAAGAGTGTACTGCACAGCTTAGGTCTAGTGAGTTTCTTCAAAGCGTCGTCAATAATGGTAGGATTGTAACCACGATCTCGAGCGATGTCAAGAATATGGTTAAGTTCAATCTTGAGTAATTCTTCAGATGATGACAATTTTAGAGTACATGAGACCAACCTGTAGAACGTGCTTATCTTCTAATTTTGTGGATGGGCGGAAGCAGCATGCGGCGTTTGGCTAACAGCAAAATGTTTCCGATATACGCTGGTTTGGAACCCGGACGGCGATCTATGTACCAAAACGTCCAGGAAAGGCAATGAACCGTTGTTTTCTTCTTCCAAAGTGAATTGTATGTGAGGGTTGATAGAATTCAAGGTGGTGAGAATTGTAGAGAGATCTGAACAATCGTTTGGAAGGATAGCGAATGTGTCATCCACATATCTAATCCACAGTTTAAATGGTATGCGATTGAGAATATCCTCTTCCACGTAATATATATAAATATCACATAAAATGGGTGAAAGAGAACTTCCCATAGCAAGGCCATCAGTTTGCGAAAATAATTGATCACGGAAAGAAAAGCAAGTCTGTGTGATACAGATCTCCGTAAATTTGACTAATTCACGGATTTCAGCATCAGCAAAATGAAATTCTTTCATACGAAAGATAAGAGCTTCAAGAGCTCCCTGAACGGGAACATTTGTGAAAAGGCTTTTGATATCGAACGAGACAATTTTTGAAGAAGCGAAAGAAGAAGAGGAATTTAATTTGGAAATGAATTCTGAAGAATTAAGGACAGTATCATGGTTGTTATCCAGGAGAGGAGAAAATCTGCGGACGAGAAATTTGGCTAGGGGATGGGTTGCAGTACCGATGTTGGAGACTATGGGCCGCAATGGAATGCCGGGTTTATGAACCTTCGGGAGGCAATACAGTCTTGCGACATTAGCAATAGAAGGAACTACGGATTTGTTAGTTTCGGGATCCAAGATGTTTGATGACCGGACTATTTTACTAACATTAGAGAGTTGAGCGGAAGATGGGTTTTTCTTAATCACTGTTGAGGTTGTTGACTCCTTCGATAAATTTTTGTTTGTCCATAACCACCACCTAGTCGCCTTTGTCTGCTTTAGTGATATTCAAATTATCGTTTGAATACAAATCCTTGATCACACGTTGATCTGAGATCGGAATGTTAGGTTTCGGTTTAGGGTTCGAGGGCAAAGCTTCCGCCACCAGATGCTTCTGTGCCTCTTTTTTGGCTGGAGTTGATTGCGCTAAACTGTAAAGCGATAAATCTGTTATGATGAACAGGTTTTGAAATGCAAAAAGTTAGAGTTCAAAGACAGCAGGTTCAGTTGTTTATCCAAAAATGAGACCTTATAAATGTTAAGAACGGCCTTCTGACTACTGGTGGTTGTGTGGTCTTAATTTATTTTTCTTCCTTTGCTTCTTCAAAAATGGTCTCGTTCGATGTCAAAAGCCTTTTCACAAATGTTCCCGTTCAGGGAGCTCTTGAAGCTCTTATCTTTCGTATGAAAGAATTTCATTTTGCTGATGTTGAAATCCAAGAACTAGTCAAGCTCAACGATATTTGTATCACACAGACTTGCTCCTCTTTCCGTGATTTCCGTGATCAATTATTTTCACAAACTGATGGCCTTACTATAGAAAATCCTCTTTCACCCATTTTATGTG
>QLNU02015270.1:6256718-6290899 GCA_006491805.2 Dysdera silvatica | reverse complement strand
CCAAACACGCCTGGGAAGCTGGCCATAAATTTTCTTCCGGCAAGGCCCATCTAATAGAGAAAGTTTCTTCACCAGCCGACCTCAATTTCTTTGAAGCCTTCCATATTCTTTCGCATTCCTCTTCTACTGTTAACGATCAGCTTCCGTTCAATTCCATGTCCTCTATTTGGAGAAACTTCATTCGTCCCATAGCAAAAGACGCGGCTACGGACCCACAACTGGTTTACCCGAACTAATTTTGGACTAGCAATTTGGCATCGACAGTCTTTCTAGCACGTGTGCCACATTAGTGTAACCAGAGTTCTGAAGAAGGAAGACTAAATGCGCTTCCGAAATAGCTATAAACCATTGTATTTATTTAAACTGTGTTAATGTGTTTTATTTTATTTAATATTTTGCGCAGTGTGTCGTTTCATCTTTATTATATGTACTATTGTTATGTCAATCGTTGACGTTCGGTACTTATTTGGCTGCTTGCAGAATAATCAGAACTGAATGTCCACTTACATAGCAATTGCAGCCTTGCGTTTATGCTGTGTTAACGCGTTCCATGTTTGATTCTGGCGCAACATATCTCAGATGCTCTTGCGCCATAAAAATCCAAACAAACGAATCGAAACCATATTTGATTCCCAATAGTTCCCTACAAAAACGCGTTTAAGAACTAACTGCTCCCTACAGTTCAGGAGTTGGGGCCCTAGTTCATGCGAGGTTCATATTTCTCGGAAAATTGAAGGACCAGGCGCAAAGTGACCTTTGTTGGCCTTGCGCCGGAAAATTCGCAAGTGACTGCAGTTAGAGTTTTGCAATCACAGGGTTGGATGACGGTATAGTCCGTTCGAAGAAAATTGACCAGTGGTACCTTTAAAATTCACGGGGGCTGACGTTACATACGAGTTGGTTCATTAGAGTGGAGGGAAGGGGGTCATTTCATAACTGGTTTTTCGAGCAGACGAACGTGCGCGAAAAACCAGTCAGCTCCCGTAAATTCTAACGATATCACTGGTCAATTTTCCGCGAACGGACTATAACCAATGAGGAGAGTTAAAAGATCAATTGTGATGGAATCTAATATTATACAAACAATATACATGTTCAAATATTTAAAAAATTTTGAAAACTATCATACATTTGATGTTGTAAAGTAAAAATTGCAGTCAGAAAAGATACACTGTGTTTTTCTTATGTAATTTAGGCAACGCCGGATTAAGGATTTCATATGCCCTAAGCCGCAAAGTTAAAAGGGGCCCCCTCCCACAAAGCACATAGCCAGTCTAACCGATGGATTTCCAGCCAGAATTAAAAATGAAAAATAGAATTTTGGCTTTCTTAACGAAGATCAAAACTTGCAGTGGAACCATTTAATGTTGTAAATTAGCAATAGTTTAAAGGTAAAGAAATTGAGTAGAAAATTGCATTATTTTTATTGTTATGCCTGTAGATACTCGAATGTTTTTAAAGCACGTGCCCGTGACTACATTACATGTACAGTTCGTTCACAAAAAGTTGTCCGATGGTACCATAAAAAAGGCAGCTGATATCACAAACGGCCTAGCCGATTACAGCAGAGGGAAGGACGTCATTTCAGAACTGGTTTTTAGTGAACGTTTGTCTGCGCCAAAAACCAGTTCGGACATGGTGTCTTCCACTCTGTTAAAATCGGCCAGGCTCTTCGTGACTTTAGCTCCCGTTATTTCTAACGGTACCATCGGACTACTTTTCGTGAACGAACAACAGGCATATAGATTAAATAAGGAACAAGGGGCTCAGACGCCGGAATCCTAACTTGAATAAAGGGCCTTCGGATGGCATGGTGAATGGTAGTCCAGCTACAGATATGCAAATAAAGAAATATACGAAAATTTCAGGTTCCAAATTAAGATTAGAACAACTCTTAAATAACACAACGTCTCTGGGGGGTCCATAATCACGGGGACCCTATGTCCATGCCTACTTGTCCAATGCGTAAATCCGGCACTGACGTTGTTTGTGAATAAGAAAGGAAATACTTTTAATAATGGTTCATAATTACGTAGGTTTTTTTCGAAAATTAATGTTATTTCATGGGTTCTGCCACTGGAGTAAAGAGGGGTGTTGATGGGGGTTGTAACTCCCATTGCAATGAAATTTTGTATATTTAACATAGGAGTACATGGAGATAGAGCCCCAATTGAGCCCACAACCCCCTTATAAACTTTCTGCTTACGCCTATAGTTTCTGCAAATGTAGAACCGTAACTAGGGAGGGCGAGGACAGCCCACGTCAGGGGCGTAGGTGATGGGGTCTAAAATAGCTCACAGGGAAAATATCTATGTCCGTGACTAGTGGGCACCATCTGGACGCTTATGCTAGAGGCGCCAATTAATCTAGCTACTGTCCTGACAAGAGGGACAACCAAATAAACAGGTCCTGTTCGTTCGCGAAAAGAAGTCCGATGGAATAGTTAGAAATAACGGGAGGTGACGTTACAAACGGACTATCCCATTACAGAAGAGGAGGACTCACATTTCAGACCTTGATTTTGGCGCCGACAAACGTTCACCAACAAGAAGCTTTGAAATTGGAGCTCTCCTCTGCTCTAATGAACTACCCCGTTTGTGACGTCACCTCCTGTTATTTCTAACTATTCCATCAGACTTCTTTTCGTGAACGAACAGCAAGTGTCAATTTCCAAATTTATGAAATGCGATCATTGACTTTTCCAGTATATTTCAGATTAGTAAGTAATATACAAACCAGTTATAATCCGTTGCTTCCGATTAATGAGCTAGCAATTATGTTTAAATGCTACAGCTTTGTAAAACACGAAAAGGCCTAAAGATCATATAGGGGGCTAGGATCTTTTTTGCAGTTCCATGCCATAGTGTAGTAATTCTCAAAACTCAGGGGGTGCGGGGGGTATGATGTGATACGGCCTTTGAGGAAATAGTGTGTTTTCATATCCAATGGGGGGTGTTGGGGCCCCCTGATTCCCAATCCGTTTTTTATGCCACAGGTTCCATAACCTTGGTTTGATCCCCACAGCGAAATAAAATGAACAAAAATATTTGATTCTTTGTTTAAATTTTTGAATTTCTGAACGGGGTCGTCTTTAGCTAATGCAGGGCCAAACGTATTTCGGGGGCCCATACATATACGAGTAAGAAAACAAAACAAAGAAAATGGAATAATCTACTATCACTCGATGGCACGAAAAGCAAGAGACGAAGCAAAAACACTTTTGGGGAAATTTTCAATATTACAAAAATAAAAAATTCGAGCATTACGCTTCGCGTGGCCCGGTGCATGGGCCCCGTTTGCCCCTGCATAAGGACGGCCCTGCCTCTGAATATGAGTCTAACATCCATCATTCCAGAGAAAAAAATTCCACATCCACTGCTATGGAATCCAAGGAAAATTTCTTCGTTTGCTATTTTGCGACACAAGGCCAGCAAAAGTCATACTGCACCGGAAACCGCAGTTTTCCGAGGAACCGAAATCTCTGCTACGAACGAAACCATACACCGATGGCACGATGCGCGTTCTACGATGCCATTAGGGGTCGAAACCAGGTAAATGGAACGATTGACAAATGTGTTATCACTACGTTACCCTAAGGTGGTGGACCTACATTTTTTCGGGGAATCCGAACCTCTTAAAACCTAGGAAACCAACTTCCGGACTGTACTGCGCGATTTGTCGGTAAGCACTTTTTTGGGGGGGTGGACGGCACCATTTGGAGTCGAACTTGAGATTAGCAGCTCGTTAGCTGAACACGTTACGACTACACAATTGCAGGGTGTTTCAAAGATTTCTTATTTGACGTTTTCTGGCGCAAGGATAGCAAGGGTCCTTCTGCACGGAATCTACGGTTTTCCGAGGAATCTGAACCTCTTAAGGCCTAGGGAACCAACCTCCGGTCTATGGTGAACAGTTAGTTGTAATTTTTTTTTTTTTTTACAGTTGGCAGTCAATCCCACGCTAACCACATGCGTTACCACCTCGGAACCGGCACTTCAAGGAAAACTAATCCAAATCTGATATATTTTTATTTTCAAATATATGTAAAATTAAAGTTATTGTTATACATAGAAAAGAAAACCCATTCGTCCTATTCAATGTGAAAGGAAAAAATAGCATTTCATAAAGAACTTGCAGATCAACGTACAGAACACCGAATTGACGACGAAATAGACCAATTCCGGAGCATTGCGTCTGACTTGACACATAAGTTCCGCGTCCGTGTGACGAGTATTTTTGCAGACAGCAAGACACAACAGATAAGACTATCTAACTAATCCGTAAAGTCACCGGAGATAGACTACTTCCCATGGATGCTTGACTCTTACATTCTCCTTCGTGTTTTCCCTGCAGATCCATTGGAAGATAAGGATAGGATGTCACCAATCGCGATCGTAATAGACAGACGAAGAAAAAAAAGGGATTACCGAAAAAAAAAGTATTTAGAAGCCAGATTAAGCTGGATAACTGCATTAAAAGATTAATGTCGGAAGGATCCATCCTGTATACTCCATCTGCTGACAGAGACGAGGATCCGGTAACTTCCGGAATGGCTCTTGTTGGATTTAACTTACGAAAGCTATAAAAAACGTTCGCTATATTGTGCCTTGGCTAATACTTTGATAAATGCAACGGAAACGTCCAATTTACTAAACGGAAGAAGGCACATTGGAAATTTTCGTTTTAACACTGTTGTGTTTGTTTAATACAGCGTTTTGGGATCGCACTGCCCCTTTCGTCAAGCAAGAGAAGTTGAGAGGAAAATGGAGACATGAATAAATATAGAGTGGAACCTGGTGAAGTGACCACTTCTGTAAATCGACCAACTTAATAAAGTGACCACTTGTTGTAAGAAAGAATTGGTAGGGACTTAGTCATTGTTTATACCAAAGTTTATCGTGTGTATTGACCACCTGTCTATATTGACCATCGCAGTCCAGTCCCAAAGGTGGTCACTTCAGGCAGGTTCGACTGTATATGAAGCATTCCACTTGCCGTGCTTGAAAAAGAGCACAATGAGATCCCGCAACGTTGTATGTATCCAAACGCATCAGTGTTAAAAGAAAAGTTAGTTCTTGATAAACATTTATATTGTCTTATAAAAAACTCGTATGGAAGCGTATAGTTTAAAATTTTAAAGAGAAAATTAATGTTTTAGTTATAACAAGAGCGTATTTGGTGCTTTCCTCTGATTCGTGTGCAAACAATCATGTTTCAGTTGTACTATGATAAATTAATACCCATGGAGCGGGATGTTGAATTCAACTACTATACCTCTAAAACAGTTAAAAATTAAAATGTATATACAGTAGGACCTGCCTAAAATAACCAACTTCGAAACTGATCTGCAATGGTCACAATAGACAAGTGATCACTGTACACAACGGACTTTGGTACAGATATCTCTACCAGTTCTCTCTTATAAAAAACTGGTCACTTTATGCAGGTGGTCAATTTATAAAGGTGATCACTTTACCAGGTGCCCATTTATTTTCAAAGAAATGACGTATAATTAAGAAGAGCAATGAAATAAAATATAAATAATATAAAATAAATAAACAAATAAAATAATATAAAATAAATAAACAAATAAAATATAAGGAAAATAAAATTATTATTATTATATAATCCCAAAGCATTAATATATATAATATATTTTTCAACAGTGCTAAAACAATCGATAGAATATTACAAAAGACGTAGTTTAAGCAATGTATATATGACAAACAATACATGAATTTGACATTATATGCACAGTATCACCTTAGCGGAAATGCCAAAGGGGCATTGGCCAAAATTGGCCAATTTTTCTTATTATATTTTAAGTTTTCCTTATTGCAAAAGTTTTCAAATTTAAAAGTTGAATGTGAAATGATCAGCCCCAGGCCTGCTGAATGCTTCAACAGGACTCTAATTATATAGTATATATGTATTACATATTAAAGTTATGGAACGCTCTTCCATCGGAAATTAAATTTTATTATGCTTCAAGAGTTTTAAAAAAATGTTTGGGTTATTTCTTTTGAATAACCAATGTGTTGATTAAGTTTTTATTGGTTTACGTTTTGGGCATTGATACGTATTACAGCATCCTGTTTTCTTTCCATTTTTTTCTTTCTCCTTTTTTTTAACATTGTTGTCCAAATATTTGTTGCATTTTGTGTGTAATTTTGATAACTTTTCTGCAGCCATGATAATTTATATCGAATTTACTGTCATTTATTCTCTTGTCTTTATTTTGAACATGCTCGCCTGCGGAATTTGTTGATTTCGTGGGGGGCAGCAGGCTCGTCAGGCCTTTTTTTAAGCCTTTTCTCGTTGTCTCCCTCCGCAGGGTATGTGTATGTATGACCTGTTGAAAAATAAATATAATAATAATAATATTAAGTGATACAAGGCAACCGCACACACAAAATTTGTAAATATGTATGAAGACAATTTTACTTCTAAAAATTACAAGATTATTCAGAAAAAAAAATTAAAATCAACATTCCCACATGTTTCGTAAGCGTGTTTGCATAAAACTATTATGAAGAAATCGCAAGTCTTTTACTGCTGTGATATTTGTTCCTCATACACGATGAAAGGACCACTAATCTGAAAGTCAAATAGCAAAGTTAATTAAAATTGAAAGTAAAAAATGCTGAATATTCGAAAAATTTTAATTGACGCACGGCAATCTCTGAAGAAATCAAATTGAAAAATGTGAAGCAGTGAGATTAATGGAAAAAGAGGTCCATTCTTTCTCCAGATCACGTGATCAATGGATAACCAAACAACCCATGACAAGAAAGAGGGGGGGGGATAAAATATATAAGTGAATAGTGAAGTAGGAAATGAAATTGGCCTACGAAACGCAAGTAACGGAAGATTAATAGAAAAGGAACTTGGAAATGGATGACAAACTATCGAACAAAACAAACGTAAAATATCTGTCACTAATTTCATGAATGAATGATCTGGTATCCAAGATCCACTTTCGAACGACGTTAAATCCGAATAAAGAATAATAGTACATTTAAAAAAACGAGAATATCAAAACCTAAATAAAATGAAATTATAAATGAGAAAACTTTGCAACCATAGACGAAATGTGTCGCGAAATTGGATAAAAAAAAATAAAGCTCCACCGTGAAATGCGGGGACCGTCATATCTACCGCATTCGAATTATCTGTGTCTGCGTTCGGCCATTAAGTAAGCCTGATTGGTTACGAGTGCATCGTGGGTGATCTGCCAGAGTTCGGTCTCAGCTCTGGTAGCATGCGGACGCCTTTCTGCTGCGTCTGGGTCTGGCGGGTCTTGGTTCCTGCTCGCCTACCTCGGAGTGAATGGAACATTTACTAGTTCGCCGGATTGCGGTGGATTGATATTTGTGCTCTCTATTCCGGGTTCCATGCTCCATTTTCTCCTCGCGGACTGGTCTTTGTCTCTGGGGTCGTGCGGACGTCCTTTGTTCTGCTCCGGGCCGTTAGATTACAGTCTGCGTATGGCGCCGATTGGCTTGGGAAAGCTTTCATATCCCGGGGATCGGACATCGGCCAGACAGCCTGGACGGGATGGATAATGTTTCACGTGTCCTGGTTGCAGGACCGGTTTATGCATACTCCCTGCCGCTTCGCGGCACTTTGAACCATACAACAGCGTCCGGTGGGTTCCTGTAGGAGCATCGGCCGCCCCAAGGTGTTCTTCCGTGCCATCCATCTATTTCATCTGCTCTCCGGAGCGAATTGATCATGGATGGTTTTCGGTTGACATTAAAGCGAGATACCAGTGCGAGCAGTGCGTCTACGTACGTCAGTATGAATTGACAATTGCCCCTTTGCCCATTGTCTGTCAAGGTCACTTGACATTAATACCCGTCTGGGATTACAGGCTGCTGCTTTTCAGCGGGCACCCTTCCCAATAAATTTATGCCCACCGTCGTCATCACTCGCTTGCTGTAATGTCCTGACGTCAAGACAACTGAAAAATATCCGCCTTTCTTTACCATTTTTACCAAAAAAAGTATGCAAAAATGGTGAACCTTGGGAAAGAAAAATCGACACAAAAATTCCAAACCAAATAGAAATAACTCGATATTATATGAACAAAGTAAGGATAAGAAGAAATGCAGCAAACAATGTCAATTTCATGTAATTTCATGACTCATCTGCTATGTGTCACTTGTGTCGAATAATCCTTTTCTACCATCCCCAATTCTATTTAGGCTCTGAGATAGCTCAGTGATAACGCATTCACTAAGCGTACTGCGAATGCATGCTCGTAGATACCGCGAATGCAGGGCCGTAGGTACTGTGGATGCAAATTCGTAGATACCTTTAATTGATTAGGGTTTGACGCTATTATCAGTCGCTTATTGTAGCGTAATAATCGGGTTTGTATTATTAACTTGGTTTTGTACGACGCATGACGATTTGCCATCCACCGTAGAATGAGGTTTTATTCTCTCGACGATTAGTATATCCCGGTGTAGTATGTCCTTCAAGGGCGTCGTTAAGGCAAATTATAGAGGGGGGGGGCTTTTTTTTGCCAACGTTAACCCGAAGAAAATAATCACTTTAACCTTTTAATATATTAAAAATATTGCATATATTGATATAATGTATTAACAAACACATATTAACAATAAAATCATTGTTAAGAAATCAAATTAAAGTGAAGTATATTTTCAAGGAGAGTACTCATTTGCTTATTTTAAATTTTAAGTATTTCTGTAAAAGAGTATGCATACTTTTTTTTAACTTCTAACCTCACCCAAGTTTTTAAAGTTTCTTTTAGCTAACATTTTATGTTGTCTTGTTTAACCGCTAAAAAGAAACTTCATATTTCTTTTTTTTTTCATTCCAAATTCACTGATAGTAACCTGAATCAGTTTTTCTTTATTTTCAATCGCTAATCGTCTATGAATACCAATTAAGCACAGTCCATTTAAACGGTCCTCACATATCGTCGATCTCAGCCAAGTCTGCACCCTCCTCATTGTACTGAAAGACCTCTCAAATGTAGCTGTTGTAGGTGGTAGAGTGAGGAAGATCTTCAACATCCGGAGCACTGATAGAAAAAACTGAGAATAGTCCATCAGGTCGAAGTATGTAACATTCTGCTTTGTGATACTTACTTCTCTCTCCCAAAACTGTTTCCAGGATTTTACTTCTTCAGAAAAATTTTCAGTTTCATAAAAATTCTCCAATTCTTTTATCACTTTCTTGAAAATTTCCATATCCATGCTTCCCATTTTTGAGGGATGCAGGCTGCATAAAGAGAATGCTATTCCATTATCATGTGAAAACCGGCATTGTAAAGAAGAAATGACTGAGTCCAAATAAGGATTAAACAATGATCTTCGATAGTAGTCTTCAGCTGATCCTTTGGGATACTTATCTCTATGCATCTGTTTAGAAGCCATTCTCGGGACTTCGATCTCAAAATCAAATTCTTTTGCTATTACCGCATACTTCTCCATGATGTCATGAAACGAAAGCTCTGATGTTTCCCTGTCTTTTTTCAAACCAATTAGCAATCGCTGAATATGTGAATGTACTTTATCCAAATCCATAGCTTTAGACTGTAGTGCGTTTGTTACAAGTTCAAGTTTTGCTGAATATACAGAAATGATGGTGATGCAGATGATAAAAACGCGGGAAAACCAGTTCCTCCAAGACGGCCTTCCCTAAACTGCAATGGACTAACCCGTCTGCTAACGGTATCACGCGCCAACTGAGCGCGAATGCACAGTACAAACCTTGCTCCTATAGACAGTTGCTCAATGCCTTGGATATCAGCAGTCCCATCAGCAAGTAAAGAGAAACATGAACTTCCGTTTATTTCCTCGACTATTTTAGAACCAATCTCATTGCCAACTATATCAATTAATTCATTCTGAATCGAAGGTGACGTGTATTTTGCTTTTGCATGACAAGTTTTAAAATGGTCTTGTAAAATAAGATTACCTGCTTTAATTCTGAAATCCAGAAGATTTTTGAAGTTTCCCTCGTTCGAGCTTTTTCCTCGAAGAGGCAAATCGTGTATTGCACAAAAGATTACTGTAGACAATATAGGCGCAAGCTTTTTTCGATTCCTCTTAATGATATTCTTTTCGTCTTTATTTAGCACCCTTATGACGTCAGATTGTTTGTTTGACATGACGGTTAAAAGGTTTTGTGACGCAATTATAGCATCACGATGCTATTGGCTCTTTGCATGGTTTTCCGCTTGCCTGTGAAAATATTTATATCTGGTGAAAGGTGTCATAATGAATAAGCCAAAAAAAAGCCTCGTTTAACAGAAGGTCGAAACATTACGTAGTGCTTGTAAAGAGCACCCTTCAAGCTTTTGGAATAGACGAATCAAGAGCTATACTCCAACAGACATTCGTGTCTAAATCGCCTTTTTCCGGTTTCGACATCAAGCTTGAAATCGTAATTTATATCTGGATGGAAAGATTTGTTAGTAGATTATATATGAGTTCATCATTTGAACATCCATTAATGTAGTTTACGACGTCTAGTTCATAGAAAAAAATAGAATCAGGCTTGTTACTCACCAGATTCACACTGCAAAACGAACTTTCTTCACGTGGTACTTCTGATTTTAGGTCAGGTGATGCAGTCTTAGATGCAAGGTTCGTATCGAGCTTTGGTCTTTTAATTAAAAACTTATCCATACCAATGCTAAATTAAATTTATTGTACATCTTAATTTGAGTTTAGATGTGGAGAATACACTGACAGCGTGACACACAAAAACCTTACTGCGAGAATATCAGGAGACAAACTATTGAGAAAGTTTAGTGAAGTTGTTGCCTGCTGAAGTTAAAATTTTTCCTTTCTTCTCTGTTTCCAAAAATCATGAACATTAATTGCTCAGTTGTTTAGGATTGATTTTCGAGTCAAAACCGAAAATACATTCATTAATGATAATGGTTATATTTCGTTAATTTCTCTTTATTTTTTTAGAAAATTTTCCAGCCACGAAATGAAAAGTTTCATATCCAATTTTGATAAACAGAGAGAACCTCCGTTTCAGACATATAGTTATTCATCAGCAATCTAATTTTTAAATTTAAAATCTAGTTTTTACCCCCAAATAAAAAAATTAAACTCGGGGGGGGGCAGTTGCCTCTCTTGCCCCACCCAAACGACGCCCGTGATGTCCTTTGTAGTCCTTACGCCGTAAAAACTCAACGAATCAAGTCCATTTCCAGCTGATGACCTGTTCCTCAAATGCTTTTTTTTTCTGTCCCTGTGTATTATGTTCAATAACACCTTAGTGTAAAGGATGAGGAGTCAGCATTATACTTTAGCAAGGAATTTCAAATTGACGAGATTATGAATATAAAATATTCGTTGATGAAAATGAATGATTTATTCTATAATTAAATTATGTAGAATTTTCCGGTGAACGATTTTGCTTATCTATAAAAAGAATGGGATGATTCGAGGAATTAGGAGAACACTGTGTAATCTTATTAAGGAAAGTAATTGCTAATGCTACTTACTGAAGGGGGAATCAAAGAATAAGCTTCATTTATGCTATGCATTAAGTAAATTATAGCTGTTGGCTGTAGTTTTACTAACTTACCAATCATTAATTATATAATTAATGATTTTGTTTTTAATATATATATATATATATATATATCATCATCATCATCATATTCAACCATTATCTATCCACTGCTGGATGAAGGTCTCTCCAAATGCTTTCCACACAAGTCTATCCTGAGCAATTCGCTTCCACGTCACCCCAACCTGTTTTCTTATTTCATCCACCCATCTAGTTTGAGGACGTTTTCTAGGTCTTCGGTGGTCTCTTGGAATCCAGTTCAGAATTTCTGTTGTCCATCGTTGATCAGTTCTTCTTGCAATATGCCCAGCCCATCGCCATTTCAGCCCTTTTACTTTAACAATGATGTCCTCTACTCTAGTTTGCTCTCTCACCCAAGTGTTTCTTTTTCGATCTCTCCTAGTTATTCCAAGCATGCACCTCTCCATGCTCCTTTGCGTTGTCTGTAACTTTCGTATTGCTCCAACTGTTAGACTCCATGTCTCTGATCCATAAGAGAGGACTGGCAATACACACTGGTTGAAGACCTTTCTTTTTAGACACAAAGGCAATTTCCCCTTCAGGATAAATATTTTATATATATATATATATATATATATATATATATACATTTTAATTTATGAATGGTAAAGGATTAAGTATTAACTTGACATTCAATGGAAGTTACAGGGCTTAAGCCCCTCACGGTGGTGCAGTGGTAACGCGCTCCCCTACCGCGCCGTTATCGTGGGTTCGAACTCCCAAAGGTACAAACAATGAAAAGAACGCTTACTATCTAACATCTCGTTGTAGTCCGGGTTTGATCTGTAAGAAGTTCGTATTCCCCAGAAAATTGTAGGTCCCATAGCAGAGTGACACTTGCAGTCCTTGAGTCGTAAAATTTACGAACAAACAATTTTAGGGTTTAATGTGTATGAATATTAAGCCAAAAGATTTAACTTTTTCCCACCCACATTTTATAGCTGAGAACAGAGACCTTTGCCCGTATCTTCCAAATTAGAATTTTGTGGCCCTTCCCAATGATAGCTGAATTACCGCGAAGGGGATTGTTAATTGATCATGAATGGCTCGACCTACGGAGCCTGAACAAATAGGTTTACGGTGAAGGTCGAAAAGAAGAAAAAGAGATCCCCGTCTCACTAGTTAAAGTGAGTTCGATCCTGTGGCCTCTTCGATGGAACCCATGTCCGACCTATAACGAGGCTTTTTCTATACTACCGATCCTCACCTCAAAACTGCCCGTTGAGGCTTCGCATATTCATCCATTCGATTACTCACCACATTCGTGATAATTGTGTAACTCTTAGGAAGGGCAACAGTATCATAATTTGCAATACATGAGACAAAGATCTATAGTTTGAACAATAAAATGTGGATACTGGAAATTTGATTTCATCAGTCGCCGAGTACATCCGATTAAAAAAAAGAAGCGGTATGAGTCAAGTACTTTCAATCTACATTCGCGGGAATAAGTCCAGCTTGTAGTGTACCCCATTCTCGCTTGTAATAATGATTATGATATCATATACTTAAGCCTAAAATAGGGATAAACTTATATAATACCTTATTAAGTTAGTTTTATGTAACTACCGTCTTAAATAAAGAATTACCGCCATTGGAGACTATCTGCCGAAATAAAAAGTTTTCATTGAAAAAAGCCATTTTCTACTTTTAAAAGCGGTATTATTTCTCTACACGATCGCCGCTTTTAGCGAAGGTAAGGAATAAGGTACAAACTGGTGATGGGGAAATGGAAAGGATTCCAAACTTAAGGGGGTGGGGGGAAGTGGGAATTTGTACTCGAGAAAATGGAAATCGTTGATAAAATTCCGACACCTTGTCATTTAACACAACGCGGCTCAGCACCTACTCCTTTTACAACATTTGTAAAAGACGCTGAATAAAAAAAAGGGCTTCCTATTCAAGGCGTTCTTTTGAAAGGAAACTTTTTAAACAATTTCATCGAAATTTTCGGTTTTGAGTGGGGTTTTAACACCGAGAACAAAAAAAGCGCCGGGAAAGCGACAACCTTTCTAAAAACAGCGCCCGGCTTTCAAGATTTGCCTCGTTATCTCCAAGATCTAAGCTAGCCAGCGCCTCCAGATTTTTAAATTGGGAAAAAAGAAACTGACGAAGGAGTGCCTGCCAGAAATAGCAATAACAAAACATATTCTGCTCATTCCTATCTCGGTTCTAAAATGTGAAAAAGACGATTTTTTTCATTCACAAAAACATTTTTTTAGTCTCTCTCTTTTTTTTTACCTGTAAACTTTTGGAGCTTTTGAAAAGCTCCTCGGGCTTTTAAAGGATCACACAATAATATGCAAATAGTAACAGAGCTCTTTTTTTCTGAACACAAAAAAGGGGAACATTCTTTCCTGCACTGTGTTCAATTAATTATTCGTTGTTTGTATCTGGTAATCATATTTCATATAAACATTCATTCTTCCAAGAATATTTGTTTGATAAGAATATTTGAATATTTGATTATTCGAATTTTGCTAAGAATATTTGAATATTTGATTATTCGAATTTTGCTAAGAATACTTGAATATTTGATTATTCGAATTTTGCTAAGTATATTTGATTATTCGAATTTTGCTAAGAATATTTAAACATTCGCGTTTATATTGGTCATATAAACACGAAATTAACAAACGACACATAAGTGAAATGTTGGATTTAGTAGTGTGTGCTTGCTTGTGCATGTCTGTATTATTGGAAAGAGAATGCTGACAAAAATATAAATAGATCCATTTCTCATATAAATTTTACAATATTCACTCTCATAAGGGGACAACCATATCGGTTTATATTTGTTATCTTAATGTTCTGGCCGGTTTAACATTTGTGTTCCTGAATTTTCATTTTTTATGAATCCCCTTCCTTTATCAGGCCTTTCCCTGGGCTCCTTTGAAATTCTCCATCGTAAATTAACCCAAATTACGAGTAGCAATATTAATATATTTTATGCACGATTACTCTAAATTTTGTTGTATTTTGCTCAAAATCTTTTTGGAAATAGTTAATCGAAGTATCATATGATTAGTCAGCTAAACAACTTTAGTTTTTAAGGTATTTAATGAATTGTAGATACTGAATAAAAATCGAAATTATACGCAAGTTAAGAGTCGTTGAAATCTACTTCCACAAAAAATGCGAGAAAGAATAGGCAAAGAAAGTGATAAGAGCTTAAGCTATGTGTGAGACTTAATTTTGAAATTTTATGATTATTCTTTGGACCATCTCAGATTTTAAAGGAATATTTTCATAGAGCTTCTCTTTATAATTTGATCAATTTATACTTTGTTCTAAATGGATGAAATAGTGAAGGCTATAGTTGGCTGATTGTATTTTTGTGACTCGAGATCGTCAAGTCTCATTCTGCGCAAACAAATATGGTTGTAAATACACGATCTTATGAAGACCTGTAATTTTGCAATATCTAAATTTGATAAAATATTTAGTATAATATGTGATAGTGATAACTTACGCAACGACCGTTTTAAGAGTACGATTATATAAGAAATATAACCCTGAATATGGGCTTGCGCCATGAATAGTCAATGGGGGGAAAATTATAATATCTGTGAAAATATTTTATAATGAAATATTTATGCATTGCAATATCTAAAGAAAGAATAATATCCTATTTTAGTGGAATCTACTCTAATTTTACAAGATATCTCAGCATCTGGAGAGAGAGAAAGAGAGAGAGAGAGAGGGAGTATTTTCTCAACTAAAATTATAACGGTCTACAAAGAATATTTAAATAAAAATTTCCTCAATTTTAAAATATTTGATAACAAAATGTAAGTCCGTAGAAGTTCTAGCGACCAATTTTATACAAAATTAAAAATGTCATATTGAAATAAATATACACTGTGTCCAAGAAGTTTCTTTACATTTTCAGTTCCTTGTATTTTACCAGAGCCATTTTAGAAGACATATTATTTCTTATATCATTAGATCATTACAAATTGACTCGGCTTAATCAAAATAATCCGGCATTGCTCAGCAGTCAAATAAACTTTTATACTCGTTCTGTCACAATAATACTTTATGAAATACATATGATGAACGTAGATAAATATGCATGCAAGTTACAACATTTATGTGATATGCTATCTTAACACATAAACTTATATCAACGCTTTACGTGAATCGTGAGCGAGGTAATAATATTCTAACATCATTGTCAACTGGTTTTTTTTTCACCTAAACTTATGTTTCTTAATCGCCGAGCCGCTGCCCGTTACCGACAATAGTATCAATTGTATTGGACCGTGGGAAATTCTCCTGGAATTTATTATTTTATTTTTCTAAGTGGTTTTTATGAATAAATGTTTTATCATGGAAATATTCTTAGAAGAATAATAGTCGCGAATGAGTCAAAAAGCTCAGACCAAAAACGTTTAAAGGATATCTGTACAGCAAATACCAGTAGCCAAGTCCAGTATTTTAAATAAACTGGTGTCCTCCTTTTGACAAATCAATAGTGTTATCCTTCAATTCATATTCCTATGCCACAGATAAAAGTTAATCTACTCAATTTTGATTTAATTCAAAAATTCAGAATTCTTTTACTGATGTTCAATCGTATTAAATTTAATAAATTTATTGATTTCATACCCATCCAGACCTCTAATAACCGTTATCCAACTTTCTGTAGTTCCTGTTATGATATATGTATTATGATATATGAGTTATGCTGGTTCAAAATTGCGAAACTCGTCACCGGATAACACTAGGAATTTTACTGCTATTTCGACATTTAAAAAAGAGTTGTGAATTTTTTTCTTGGGTCGCACTTAACCGTCTGTTTAGTGGCGTATTAATTTATTTAATTTATTTTTTATTTTTCTCATTTTTCCTCATTTCTAATTTATATGTATGGGTGACATGGGCTTTGTAAAACCTTTGGTTTTTCCGTATCTTCCAAGCATAGTACTATAATACCATTTAAAAAAATTATCTATCATTTTAGGACATGTCAAAGCAAATTTTAAAAAAAAAATAAAATTACACTCAATGTTATTTCAATGAGAGAGAGAGGTGCATGTTTTGCTCTGTAACTTTTGATATTCTTTATTTATAAAAAATCATTTTACAGAAAATTAAAGAGCTATAAACACTTAACATAATTACAAAAAAAAATCAAAAATTTTAAGTTGTCCCATCAAAAAGAATTCGTGATCGAACATAGTACAAAAATTGAAGGTGGAATACAAAAATCCATAAAAAAAAACAAATTTGGGATAAAAAATTATGTACATAAGCATAAACAATTATTTTTTAAAAATTTTGCATGTTTATGTGAGAAAAACTGTCATTCTCAATTAGTTTCTTAGGAATTTTTCTTCTACCTTCAATTTTTGTGGTATTCTTGATCGTGGATTCCCTTTCAGAGAATACTGGAAAAATTTTGACTTTTTGTAATTATGTTAAGTGTTTATGGCTTTTTAATTTCCTGTAAAATGATTTTTTGCAAATAAGGCACATCCAAAGTTACAAAGAAAAATACGTACCTCACCTATTGAAGTAACATTGCTTGTAACCTCAATTATGGACACCAATATATGTAAGTATTCGTCAATGATTGAGAATTTTCGGACGTCAAAATCTTTCACTATTCTAGAAAGGGTATGCGCCTAATTGTGACCGATCATAAAAAGTGCCTGAAAGCCTATTACAATAATGTGAGCTGCATCCTGTATTCTTAAAACTAGACTAAATTATATCTGTTGTAAAAGCCAGTGACCAATCAGAGCAAGGAAGTGTATCAGCAAAATGTACATATTAATAAAAAGGTTATACCTTTACTTTTTATTGACTGTGGCATAATTAATTATTAGCAGGTTTCAATAGATATTGAACCCGCTATTGCTTTTGATTTTTCTGTCTATCTGTCTGTCTGCAATAAAAGAGTAAAGATCTTCCGTAAATGCAATAATGATAGCTATTGTTAACGTTGAAACCTACCGAGTTACTTGAGAATTAGAGAGTTGTGAATTTATCCATTAATTGAAACCCGCTAAATTTAAATATCGACCTCGGGCGATTTTCTTTTACTTGCTTTTTCATATTTATGATAGTTTAATGTATGAACGTTAAAAAAAATGGAAAGGGGTATTTATGAGTAAACTTGTTGGGACTAAGGCCTCGTCTTATAAAAAAAAAAGAATTTTCCTGGCAGCAGACTCATGGAAGTTGAGCAGCACTATTATCGACGGCAGCGTTGAGAACAAAGACTTGAATTACAATTCGACATGTAAGCAAGTGAGTAGCAAGCGAAATCAAAGCAAGATTTCACTAAGAGAATGTTCTACAATTTGCCTCTTTTATATCCTGTCTACAGATTTTCGCACTAGTTCGTCCATATATAAATACAGAAAACCCTCTGAATAGCGTACACATCGAAACTAGAAAATCTGACCGCTCTATCGAGGTGTCCACTAATTGGAAGTGTTAGAGCGTAGAAAGCAGTAGGACAGGGAAAAGTGTCCGTTATGGAGGTTTTGCCGTACACGAAAGCCAGTACCGCAGGATACTTTTAAAATGTAAGTCTTTAAAGTAAATTTTTAAAAATGTAAAAAAACTCTCAGACGCCTTGTGTATTCTCCGGAAAGGTGACTGGTGTGGTATACGTGTAAGTGCAACGAATAAATTGACAAATAAATAAGCGCCAAGAAATATCATTTCATTTGCATAGTTTCTAATATTTAAATAGTCAATAGATTAATGTCTTTATAATCTAGTTTCAAAGTGAAAAATCTGGTCATTTTTGACAAGACCAATGAAAACTCCATGCGTCGTTTCTAAACTTTCGTACATACCTCCGGCAGTACGTATTCCAAACTATTAAATTCTGTCTAAAATAATGAACTCTGGCTTTTTGCTTATTTTTAATTCTAATCTTTTCACCGTTCCCAAAATTCATTTATTTGATTTGAAAGACTTCGAATTTTTGGATTTAGTTCTTTCGAATTAGCTTTCTGCTCAGAGTTTTTGGTGGCGACATTTTGTTTGGTTTTAACTTGTTAATTGCAGCTGCGTTTATTCGTTATCTGATTCGATAACGGGAGAAAGAACTTTTGCTCCCAGTTCCAAAGCATTATTTGCATTGCTCTGAATGTACATCGTGATAATTGGATTGAAAATTCATTTCGCATTTTTAGCTTTGTTTCAATTCAAACAAAAAACGCAAAAATCTGGCATTTCCTCTTAATGAAATCAGTTTCCAGGGATGTTTGTTATTGGAGAACGACTCTTTTCTTTTCATATTTTTCACAAAATTTTACGAATCTAATCGAATCAAAGGATTGTATTCAAAAAATGCAAACCATGGAGTAATGTTTGCTTTCCAAGATCAAATTATATTTTCAAAACTATTTTTCAATAATAAAATTTCAAAATATATATATATATTCTAATACTCACAGCTTATTTTGAAATATATATATAAGATTATTATTTGAGCTTATTTGAATTTTGAATTACTAAGATTTGTTTACTGACTATTCATATATATGTTATTAAAATGGATGAATAACTCATCCTAATGGACGGGGACAGGGGAAAATCAACATAGTCCAAAACCATATGCGTACACAGGAATTTCATAAAGGAGAGATAGGCTCAATGGGGGGTTACAGAGCTACAACTCACATATTCCTATGTTAAATATACAAAATTTCATTGCAACGGGGTTGAAACCACCATCAACATCCCCCTGCGTACTCTAATATCCAAAACAGTGTTTCCTGAAGTGCATTCAGCGAAACACCGGGTTTGCACACCGGAATTTTCAAGTAAATTTGTAAATTCTGCAATCCCTCCATGCCAATCCTTGAAATAATTTTCCTTAATACAACCAGACTTCAAAGACTTTGTGACAGTAAAACATAAAGCCGTTGATCCCATTAATACTTTCATCAAGAAGTATTTGCACCATTTCATTTTTTCCTTCTTCTTTGTTTCTGCATCATCTTTTATAAGTATTACCTACAATTTTGTACAGGTGTAGTGCTTATTTTTTATGTTTGTTTCCAAGAGGTGATAATTAATAGCTCTGTGTTTTCCTTAAATAATATTTACAAAGAGTTTCCGTGGCTAGGTACCAAGAGTAGTATTTTAAGTAGTATTTTTAGAATGTGGTAAGAAAAACGCTGTGTGAGATGAAAAGTTTAAGAAGTACTGCTCCAAAAATTCGAAAATGAGTTCTTTGTACCACTGCTTGCTTCTCAGTCAGTTCTTCCATCATGTCAAATTATTACGGAAGAAAGTCAACACTTTTCAGGCTATGGACGATTTAAAGAAGTACGTACAATCAGTGGCGTACTAATGCAAAAAATATGGGGAGTTCGAATAGATTTAAAAAAGATTCTGTGTGATGCAGCATTAGAGAAAATATTTTGATATCCAATGAGGGGTTGAGCCCCTTTAGCCCCTCATTCCTATGCCACTGCGTGCAGTGGAAAAACCAACGGAGTCAGATTGGACCAAAGAAGAGTGAGGGTGCGAAATTTGAATTCCTCTCCCAATTTTAACATTACCGGAAAAATCGATAGCCTGATTTGCTGCTATCGAAACCACGTCACGCTGTATTGGCGAAAAAAAAATAAGAGGTAAAAAAAATTCGGTATCCCCCTACTAACCCTTCTCTGCTGTACAAGAGCAATTTGTTTTCAGGTATGAATTTTGCAAAAGAAACTCAATACAGCGATCTTTTTGGTAATGTTCTAAAAAACCAGCGATGCTGTGTCATGATATCCGTCACTATTTCTCCTACAATGCGACGAAATAACACCGTAGAGCCAAAGTTGGCATTTTTTCCGCCAATATAGCATGACGTTTCGACAGCAGCCAACCAGACTGGTGAATTTTCCCGTAATGGGATTCCAAAATTCCAAAATTCCGTGGTAATGTTAAAATTGAGGTACGAATTCAAATCTCGCAACCAGGGTAACAGTCAAAGTAATCCCATTCGGATATAATCGGCTGAAGCGAACGCTGCGTTTCAACTAACGTTCTGTTATCCTTCCACATATATATATTTTAGTACATTGTATAATTCAAGTTACTGAATCAGAATGTTCTGTTTAAGATCGTGTTTCGTGGCGTGTTAGTTTCCTTTAATCTCACGCAGGGTCCTTTAAACAATGATTCAAAGATTCTTTCAAACAAAATCATATACCGCAGATCATAACAAACCAATAGATCAATTCACATAAGACTTTGCAATCATAAAGGATGAGAGACATAGATCTTTAAGCTTCGAAAATATTGCTTATCAACATCAGTCCATATGTTGTGAAATACATAATTACTTAACACAGTTAAACAGTTCTTAAACCATATTTTGTTTGTTACCAAATGTGAGGGGAGCCAAAATAGTACAGCCATTTTTTAATGTAATAATTAATTGAGAAAAATTTAATTAAAACTCGATGTTTTTGTAGTTTCAGGGAAAAACAGCAAGTGTTCACCCAAAGTTTGAGAATATTTTTACTAGGAAATATGTGGTGCGTCTGAGTTTAAGTGCTTGAAAAATTATTTTCTTTCTCCTCTAAAATTTCACTTTTTGGATAGTGTTGGCTTTTCCTTGTATCTTTCAGTACTCATCACGATAGTGATAATATACATATTCATGATCTAAAAATACTGATGGGATTCCTGATCACCATAGTGAAAATAAATTTCCTTTAATGAAATTGACATTTTTTCTCGAAGCGTATACCACGAACACATGAAATTATATAAGCAATAGAATACTATTTTGGTTTGCATATTTATTTGCATTTATCAAACTTCTTATTAAAAACTGTGGAAATCTGTCTTTTGTACTTAATTTAAAAGTGAACTTTACTTATGTACAAAAGAATCTTACTTATGCATAAATGAATCTTACTCATGTATGAAAGAATATGACTTATGTATAAAATAATCTCACTTATGTATAAAAGAATCTTTCTTACGTATAAAAGAATCTTATGTATAACTAATTAAAATTTATTTTGATTATTTAACATACAGCGCGCTGAGAAGTTTGTGGTATAGGAGGATTTATAAATTCATATCACCCCCCAATGTAATATATAAACGTCATACAATATCAAAATCTATATTAGACTAATATCAAAAATAAAATGCAAATATAACTGAAAATATTTGAGCAAAAATATTTTCTGTATAGATAAAGAAACGTGAAATATATGATATCAATATATTAGATATTCCAAATCAATCCGTTGAAATATGTCAATGCAGTATAGCAATAGCATTACATAAAAAATTGCAGGTAAATGAATCAAGTTTTGATCAGATAGCAGCCAAAATTAGACTTTTTAAAAATATGAAATTGAGTTATTAATAAATTATTAGACGCGCATATGATTAGCGTGATATATTTCAAACAGCAGTCCTTGCCACTTTCGGAACCGCATGAAATATAACAATTGCCTTGGCGTGCTTCTTTTTCTTTTAGCAGAGAAACTCCCACACACGTACGCAATCTTCCAATCGCGGGAACACCTCGTTTCTAAGGACACGTATTTTGGATGTAACACGAAATAGATAATTATCCATTTATCAAAAATTGCCGACCAACTGAGCAAAACTGTTTCCCTCTAATTACTAGAAGTGGGTGTAAAGGCGAGAATGACTTGAACCACTCAAACTTATTCGCGTGAATGGATTGAACCGCTCAAACTCTTCCCAACAATTTGGAGTAGCAGCGTTCAAAATGTTCAGAAGCTGTTGTTGAAAGTGTAATGTTAACGGCGTTAGATGAAACGCTTGGGAACAGCATTCGTGATTCACACCTTTAGCACGTATTTGTGCTTATTTCTTTAAGTGGGTGAAACGTTATTACTTCAACAAGTTATTTGTTACAACTTTCAAAGTTCTTACACTGCAAATATTATTGCAATTCCTCAAAGTCTTATTAATCTGCTTATCGAATTTTAATACGAATATCTCTCTCTAAAATCTTGATAAATATTTTAGTTGATGTAACTGTTTTGCTTTTCTACATGACTAGTTTTTATTTGCATAGCTAAACGCGAAGAATTGTAGTCTTCTTTTGATGTCTTCTCCAAGTTAGAGTACTGCCACAAACGTAAATTAGGATTCATTATCTCTGCCCTCCTATTATTTTCTGTGCTTAGCTTTAAGTCCGTAAATTATCTATACTCTTCTTTTCCTGTCTTTCTTTATGTTTCTTATAGATTGATTGATTGTTTGGCTTTTTTATGGCGCAAGAGCATCTGGGCTATACTGCGCCAAGGTATGTTTCTTATAATGTTTCACCTTTAGCGTCAGTTGCAAATGGTTTGTATTCTTTACCTCTCACTACGTGTCCACAATATAGCAATTTTCTAAACTTATACAGAGGACGTTTATGCATATATTTATAGCGACTTTGGTTTTAAATTTAGAAACAAAAACGGCGACCTGGGAAACAACCTGGCAACACGCCATTACCTGAAAAGTGAAAAATTCTTTCGACTAAAAATCTACTTTGCGTTGCGAAATGGCGTACGAGTGGAAGTTGTGGCTTGAAGGCCATATATTTGCCCTTTCCGAAGAGAAATGTTCATATTTAATGATTAAAAAACGCTGCGAGAAGCATAATTTTCACGTTCCAAAATATAAAGTAAGCTATATTATTAATGTAAAATGAAAAAATAGTCAAGCTTTAATGTCAAGAGGAAAAAATCCAAAAGAAATATCCCCAAAAAGTTCGTACTATTTCTAATATTTCTAAAGTGCAGTCTACGGTTTTACAAGAAATCCAAAACCTCAAAGAACAGTTGCAAAAGCTTTGCATACATGAGCCTCAACTATAAATAAAATAATTAATAAAGATTTGAATTTAATTAAAACAAAATAGTACAGTCCATTGTCTACTACCTAAGCATATTACTAAGTGGAAGACTAGATGCAAATTATCATATGAAAGTCATTTAGCAAGAAATAGATGGAAAAAATTATTGCAATTGAAAAAGCATGGATTTATTTAAATGTATAAAGTATACAAAGTAATAAAGTGTACTAAGTAATGAAGTATGCAAAATAATAATGTATATAAAGTAATAAAAGATACAAAGTAATAAAATATACAAAGTAATAAAGTATACAAAGTAATAAAATATGCAAAGTAATAAAGCATACAACGTAATATAGCATACAAAGTAATAAAGTATACAGAAGGATACAGAGTATTTATGAAAGACCTTTACCTTACCCTTTTTATTCTCGACAGGCCGGCAGGTAGACAGACAAGTTGTTCACTGTCGTCTGGAGATTCGTTTCCTAGGCCTCAAGAGGCCCAGATTCCTCGGGAAAACGTAGGTTCACTACCCTATAATGGCACAGTAAAAGCGTATTAATCCTCCGTGCCATTTTAACACAGGTTCGACTCTTAACGGTATTGTAAAATGCGAGTCGTTTTTCTGCCCATTGTAGCCCGGGGTCTTTTTTCCTCGGCAGCGGAAGTCTAGATTACTCGGAAAACTTTAAGTCCTCGCGCAGCTTGCTCTTTGCTGTCCCTGCGCTATGAAAACGCCCAACACATAGATAAATATTCAAATACAAGTCAAACATTCGCGCAAAAATTCGAATTTAAATATTCAGCAGCAAATGAAATAAAATATTAGAATTACAAATATATTGACTAAAAGCAATTAGAATTACAAACTTATTCACTAAGAATAATTTATTTCACGTCTTGTTTAGAATATTCAGCAATGTTTCACAAAGATTTCGTATTCATTCTTGGAAATCCGTTGCCCAGTATGTTATGCATAGTGTACTGGATTTGCCTGGCGAATACTTCTATTGAAAGCATAGAATTTAAGCCAAGATCTGGGAATTGTTACAAGAAAACAACAATACCATTTACCCAGTGTTGGTCTCTTGGGCTCGTTTAAAACATGGACCGTTTACAGCTTCCGCACACCAACTAATCTATCACTTTGGAGTGGACGCTATTTATCTTCCGTAACCCACGCAACCAAGAGCAAGAGGAATCATAAATTCTAGCCAAAGATTTGGGTAGGATGAATGAATAAATGAATGAAAGGGAAGGATCTGATGGGGGTAAGGGCTGTGTTGAGGGGAGGGGACTAATGGATTACCTTTCACACGTCATTATACTAGAAAATCGATTATAAAATTAATGTTTTAAACACGAAAGCTTCCCGAAGCTTGGAGCCAAACCTTTCGGACCCATTAAGTTCTATACGCATCAGCTGATAGCATAGTAATGTATCGTGATTCGTGGATCATGTTAAGACTGGCCCGTTTAATGTAATATGCTATGTAGTATTGAACTATGTTCAAAATGTAATATATATATATAAACTGTGGTTTAGCACACAGCTTATAAACTGATGCAGCATTGTGCACATACACTGTTTTCCAATAACTGTCCGGACCAGTGCTGTAGTCGTAAAATAAAAGTGTGGGAATGCTCCGACTAACCTCATGATAATGGGTGGGGGGGAGGGGCATTGCTTCAGATTTCCAAGGGACGGTGAAAAAGCCACCTATAGTTTCTTTTTCTTTCTTTCTTTTTATCTTATTTTACCCTTGTGCACCGATTTTTCTAATTTTTTAAACAATTTCTTAATTTTATTAATTTCTTAATTTTTTAAATATTTTTTGGTTTTGTGTTGAAAGTTTGTTTCTGGCCTTTTAAAATGCGAGTTTAAATGTGTTGCTTTGTGTGGAGAAATAACAACTTTATCGATGTTAGTTAGTGCTGCAATCATATCTTCACATTTCTTAAAGACCCGAATGTTTTAGGATATTTTTTTCTAACATTAATTAATACAAAAACAGCGTAATTTTTTGTACGTGGGAATGATCGTCCTAGTTAAAAATAAATGTGGGAATGATCGTCCTAGTTAAAAATAAATGTAGGAACATCGTTCCCATGCGTTCCCACCTCACTATACCTCTAGTCCTAACCCGCCTATGAATTGCGTAATTTCTTGTATGAGGTAAATTCAGCTGGTATGGACTTAGAGCAATGGTCATTGCCCATGAAACCGCAAGGGCGGATAATTACATGGGTATTGTTTATAAGCATCTGTTTTGTAGACGGCAGAAATTTTACGAAACAGATGCAAGTTATTACTAGGAAGATAACGCACTATACTGGAAACTGCAGCTAATATGGAGTTGGACCACTGGGCATTGCCCATAATGAAGGCAGATAAGGGTATTGACATGCTTGAAAAGCAGCTGCTTTCTGCACTGCAACAGTTCTACGGAACAGACGAAGGTTATTACCGGGGTAATAGCGCACTATACTAAAAAGCTGCAACTGGTATGAATTTGGACCACTGGTCATTGCCCACGTGGAAGGCGGATAACGATATTGACGCACTTGAAAAGCAGCTACTTTCTGCATTGCAGCAATTCTACGTAACCGACGAAGGTTTTTACCAGGATAATAATGCACTATACTACAAAGCTGCAACTTGTATGAACTTGGACCATTGGGAATTCTACATGATGAGGGCGGATAACTACATTGACGTTCTTGAAAAGTACTTGCTTTCTACGTTGCAGCAATTCTACGGAGCAGACGAAGGTTATTACTAGGATAATAACGCCTTATACTACAAAGCTGCAATTTGTATGAACTTGGACCATTGGGAATTCTACATGATGAGGGCGGATAACTACATTGATGGTCTTGAAAAATATTTGCTTTCTACGCTACAGCAATTCTACGGAGCAGACGAAGGTTATTACCAGGATAATAACGTACTATACTACACAAAGCTACAACTGGCATGAATTTGGACCACTGGGCATTGTCCATCATTAGGGCAGATAACTACACTGACGTGCTTTAAAAGAAGCTGCTTTCTACGCCACAGCAATCCAATGGAATAGATGAAGGTTTAAGATATCATTACATTTCTCAGGGATAACATAATTGCCAAATAATGGTCAACACACAAAGCTACCTAAGCGAGTTTTTGTGAGTTTTCTTGGGGAATTTATTATAGCTAATAATTTCGACACCCACGTTTGAGCTCAAACTAGAGCTTTTAAGGCATAGGAGAAAAAGAGGATTCAGAGGAGGATACCCTAGTTAGACTCTAGGCCGGAGACTATGTCTCTTTTTCTCTTCTACCTAAAAAGCTCTAGTTTAAGCTTAAGCGGGGGTGTTGCAATTATTAACTTCTGAACATATCAGGCGCCCATATTGGGGGAAGGGGAACTTGAACCCCGTTAATTGCCCCATTCTGCTATGCATTTACTTTCAAAAGTTTTACAGTCACATTTTAAAATAAGGTACTTTTTAGCTCATTACTAATTGTCAAACGGTATCAATTACTTTTGTAGCATTTTAGTATCTTATACATTCAATGAAATGTTTGACAGCCTTGAGAAAAAGGTCGTAAATTTTTCTCAGCTCACCCCCACCTAAAAGTACTCACATGGGCGCCCATGACTAGAGAGGAAGGTGATAATGCACTATCTGCAGCTGCCTAATGAGGGAAAATGGATCCATTGATACAATGGAAAGGCGCAAAGCAGTATGATTCCTTCAGTGCGATGCAAGTCGTCCTTTCTTACGTTAACAGAGTTAATAGAAGCTACATTTCGGACATAAAACATCAAAAATAATGCTCGAATACATAAAACATAGGCATATGTTTGTAATTAAAATCTGGTATTCATGAAATTTAGGAAAAAGACTCATTATAGCCAGAGATGACGTCATTTAAGTAACTGACCACTCAGAGGACTTCGTTTGGTTGGCACGAAATTTGGCACCTAGAATTTTGGCAACCACGTTTTTCTGCATTCCAAATTAGGCGATAAATAGCCTAATAATGTTGAGGGTTACCTCATTTTTCGCCAATTTGTGAACGAATACTTGTTGCATCGGCGTGAATAGGTCACTGTAGCCTTAACAATATACCAGGTTAGCTTTGCCGCGAGTGTAATTTCGATTTAAATTTATCCCACTGTCGAGATATAACCTTAAACATGTATTTAAATCGATTGTTTGTTTTGTATTTTTAGGCGCAAGGACAGCTAAAGTCGAGTTGCGCCGTGACCTGCAGTTTGCCAAGGAATTGGAATCCCTTGCTGACGAAACGAAACCCCGGACAACGATGGACAGAGGAGACGGTACACATTAATGAATTCGAGTCCGTATTAACGGCATGATAAACAACGTGCTCATCTTATTGGATAAAATGCAGTAAACTGTCCATTGTTGGAAAATATTTCGGCAAAGATAATGCAATCATCATCATTTTCTTTAAGATAACATCAATATTATCAGTATTTTAAACAAGTGCAATCTGTTCAATTAAATATCGATTTGATAAGGAATGCAATGTGCATTTATTATATTTTTTCTTACTTTCGTTGATACCTTTAGAGCATCGATTCTTGACCTGTGTTCCATGGAGCATTCGGTGCTCCGCGAAAACTTTCTAAGTGCTCCGTGTGCTCCAGTGCTCAAAAATTATAAAAAAATCGTTAGATTTTCTAAGCTTCATTATTCTTTTGCAATGGCAAGTGACAATTTTAGTTTCATAATTGCAAAAATGATTTTAGATATCATATGTATATACAGGTAAGACATTGTGAATTTAAAATATCTGCTTTGAATTTGTTCTCAAATGTTTTGCCTTACCTTATGTTTTTGTTATTATTTTTCGTTTATGTTTATGTAGTTAAGTAAGTTTCCCATTTCTCTGAAATTGGTGAGAAATGTAACATTTTCAATAAAATAAAACTTAATGTTTTACATGCCCAAATGCTCAAAACTACCTTCCATCTTTAATACTGCTGTCACTCAGTTTAGTACCTATTTTGATGAAAATATCGTTGGCCTCATGAGAAAAGAAATGTATAAAAAATAGACGTATATAAGAAAGTATATGCCTAATTGATATTCTTAGAAAACGATACATAAAGTTACAGATTGCAATGGCTTTATTTGGGAAAATTAAGGTTAGATTCAAATTCAAACAATTTAAATTTCGAAACAAATTCGTGCTTTTAGTATTGTACAAAAAAATGTCCACTAATAACTTAAAAAATATGGTTAGGTAAAAGCATCCACAAATGCAACTACGCGTCCTCAGAATAGAATAGAAATAATTTTATTCAACTGATATACAATGGTTGTTGATACATCTGTTACGATATCAATTTGACGATACATTTGACATTTGGTTAAATTCGAAAAATACTAAACAATAATAGGTTAGAAATGGAGGAAAGTTGAAAGCAAAAGCTTGTTACGAGGCTCTCCACCAGTTAGAGGGCTGGAAAAAAAATAAATTGTTTTAGTGGAATAATTTTCATGTGTATTATTTTACGTTAGGACTTTACAGAATCAGGACCAAGACGTCAGCTAACATTAGTATAAAAGAGGAAACATCGTGGAAGTGGAACAGGGTTTTCCATCCAGCCTATATCGCAATTTTGACTGGGGAAAAACACATTGACAGCTAGTTTAAACTTTTTTGTGATTCGATATAGATATGTGTCTAGCGAAATTTTGAGCTGAGTGGGCAAAAAACCCAGACAGACATATTTACTGAAGATGCTACCGTATGTTAATATCGTTTTTGGAGTGTCGTTGAATGTTCATTGACCAAAGTTTAAAGAATGAGAATTCTTTAATATAAGGGCGACTATAGTGCTCGGCGAATAATGTGTGACGCCAAAAATTTGAGTACCGCTATTTTAGAGCGTTCGATTATAGGAAACATCGATCATGGGAATGGTATTGAGTCTTACTTAATTCCGTTTATCGGAACAGTATTCAATCTCAATTTTTTCCGGTTATCGGAACAGCCTCCAATCCCAATTAATTTCGATTATTAGCACGTGATTTAATATCAATTAGTTTCGGTTATAGCAACCAGATCAATCTCAATTAACTCCTGTTATCTCAACCTGATTCCATCTCAATTGGCTACAGTTACTGGAACTGGATTCAATCTTAATTAATTCCGGTTGTCGGAACCGAATTTTGTTCCAATCAGTTTCGGATATCGGAACCACACTTAATTCCCATTATTTCCGGTTATCGACGCTCCACTGTATAAAATCGTGAATAAGAAGTCTGTAATTCCGTCATGTAGAAATAGACATGTTGGTGTCCTTTCAAAAATGGTAATGCAAGTAAAATATGGATCTCCTGCATGCAGTGTCGTAGGAGACGGTGCTCAAGCCCCAATTGGATATCAAAACATATGATTTTCTCTAACACAATATCCCATGATGCCCTCAAAACCACTTGGGCCTACCCCCGCGATTTTTAAATTGCTACACCACTGCCTGTATGTGTGCATAACTTTGGAGAGTGTGAGTGCGAGATAAATTCATAACCTCACTTTTGAAAAAAGTTTTTTACGCTTTAATTAAACAAATTTATTATTTTCTTGCAACCAAGCACATATAATATATTCAAAATCATTGCTAAATCCAGAAAGCGCTGCGCAACACGTGTTGATCGAAAAAAATTCCAAAAATATCGCGCTTCACACGATATGTGTGTAAAATGATTTTCCTCGCTATATCGGCTGAATGCGAAGATAGATTCCAGCGAAACATCTGAAGTATTTTTTGGAGAATGTTCATTCTTGAAAATCATTGAATACGAATACGACTTCCAAAGGAAAACCGAAAGTTTGAAAAATGACACACGTTTTAACCAGCCTACAGAAATCGTAAATCTGAAAACGTGACTTTACTGAAGAAATTGATCAAAGAACTGAAGTAATTTAAGAAGGTGACAGTGATGAGAAATGTTTTGGACAAATTGTAATGATTCGTATAATCCGTAAATTTGCTTTAGTTTGTCCATCAGATCTGACGAAAATATCCACTTGTGAAAACTACTTCTGATTCATGAGTAAAGACACCGTTATATGCGTAAGTAAGGTTACTCATCAAAGGTTAATTATCTTACTTACGTTTATAACGTTGTCTTTACTTATAAACTTTATCTGCGTAATTCTACGCCAAATTATCTTACTTCAGATTCACTGTAGAAACTATTAACACTACAGTTACACTGTAAAAACCATTTCTTTTGTAGTTAATCTATAAAAAATATTGTGACCAAAACGAATTAGTCTATGTGGGGGTCTAGCAGTTATTTTGAATTACCTGAAACTCATCACAGGCGCATATACCAAATACCATGCAAAGACTGCAACAAACATTACATAGGACAAACAAAAAGAATGATCAAAACAAGACGAAAAGAACACAAACAAGCACTCGCGAAAGGAGACATAGCCTCACGTCTGGCAGAACACGCTTTACAACACGGACACGAACCCGACTGGGACTCAACAAAAATACTACATCTACATATCACAAACAAGAATAGTAGACTCTTCTTAGAATCTTGGGAAACTTACAAACTACATGGGAAAGCCATTAATACATCACAACCACTTCCAGAAACTTACAAACAACTCTTACTCTGAAATATATGGGATTTCCCAACATTAGGTGCCCCGCAATATAGGTTTCTCATTGGTTCCCATTGGGTTTTTCCATGATTTCTATTGGAGGCCTCCCATTGGTTCCCACTGGGTTTTTCCATTCTGCGGGACTACTCTGATGAAGGGTTTTTCCAGAAATTTCAAGTATAAAAAGAGACAGAAACATAACATCGTCATTACTCCTGATGAAGGACTGCTGCTGACGCGTCCGAAAGCTTGGGTGATCTTTTTCATTGCTATTTTACCAGTGTTTAACCTTTTGTATGTAAATTTCCTCCCTGGTACCCTGTATTTTATTTCTGTATTAATATAAAATTTAAAACAAATCCATCATGGCAGCATATTTACTACCATAATTTTTAATAGTGTGCAAGCCAGTTAAAAAAATAATCCTTTTCTTAATAAAAGTTTGAAGAGTCCTTGATCAAGGCCCACATTTTCGCAATTAGTTAAAATATTTCACATGTTTCTCAATTCTCATAAAGCAAGAATAAGAGATGAGCCAATGCATGAAACCAAAAATAGTTCAAACGTGTTTATAAAATTGAATAAAAAAATCGCAAATGCTTTTACGATAAAACTACCTTTTCTTTCCACAGATTTTATCCTAACTGTTATATAAAATCTCAAAGTAAGTTTACGTTCAGTAAAGGATCCATTTTTTAAAAAAAAAAAGCCATAAATCAAGTTAGCTATCAAGACTTCGATAAAGTTTTACCATTCAATTAAAGTATAATTTTATTTAGTATCCACTGCACTTGTTTAAGGAAGATCAACCCCAGATGGTCTTTCATGTCCATCACTGTTTAAGTCTAAGAAAAATAATTTCCAATGAAAGGTTTTTACGATGGTATGTGACAAAACGCTTACTCATATGTAAATTATTTTCTTTGAGTAACTACGTTCGTTTAGTTTTCTAAACACATAGTAGTAATATCATATCTCTTCTTTTTGGGATCAGTAACTGTATCAATTATCTCAATAAAATTTTTCTTATTTTTCAATATTGAACAAAACGAAACATAAACGAAATAATTTTAAATGTGTGGAGAAATATAACCTGTTATGGAATAAACCCATTTCAACTTAACTCAGCCTGTTTACCTGAAGAGGGTCGGTTTACATTTCTGAAATATATTTAGTATTATAATAGAAATAAAATACAGGGTACCAGGGAGGAAATTACATAAAAAGGTTAAACACTGGTAAAATAGCAATGAAAAAGATCACTCAAGCTTTCGGACGCATCAGCAGCAGTCCTTCATCAGGAGTAATGACGATGTTATGTTTCTGTCTCTTTTTTATACTTGAAATTTCTGGAAAACCCTTCATCAGAGTAGTCCCGCAGAATGGGAAAACCCAATGAGAACCAATGGGAGGCCTCCAATAGAATCATGGAAGAACCCCAATAGGGACCAATGAGAAACCCACACTGCGGGTTACCTAATTTGGGGATGTCTCATACATTTCAGAGTAAGAGTTGTTTATAAGTTTCTGGAAGTGGTTGTGATGTATTAATGGCTTTCCCGTGTAGTTTGTAAGTTTCCCAAGATTCTAAGAAGAGTCTACTATTCTTGTTTGTGATGTGACGGTGTAGTATTTTTGTTGAGTCCCAGTCGGGTTCGTGTCCGTGTTGTAAAGCGTGTTCTGCCAGACGTGAGGCTATGTCTCCTTTCGCGAGTGCTTGTTTGTGTTCTTTTTTTCTTGTTTTGATCATTCTTTTTGTTTGTCCTATGTAATGTTTGTTGCAGTCTTTGCATGGTATTTGGTATATTGCGCCTGTGAGATCTTCTGGTGGAACTGGGTCTTTAACTTTTGTAAGTTGTTTGCGAAGTGTTGTGACAGGGGAATAGAATGTTTGGATATTTGCCTCTTTAAGGATGCGAGAGATTGTTTCGGAAATGCCGTGAATATATGGAATAGATATGCGGGTGTGAGATGTATTGTTTAAAGATGTACTATTGGGTCTACAGTTTCTGAGAATGAATCGTTTAGGGTATCCATTATTTTTAAGTGCCGTGTGTATGTGTTTTGTTTGCAATGGCACAAACTGCCCAAAACTTATGTTCCAAAAATTTCTACCAAAATTGCTGCTGTCCTGCACAAATTCAACTTTCGCGTTACCTTCACTCCGATCAACAAAATAGGCTTTTCTCATCTTAAGGATAACATCCCGGATTCTGACAGCTGGGGCATATATTCCATTCCGTGCCAGTGTGGCCAAATTTATATCGGTCAAACACGGAGAGCACTGCGCCTCAGACTAAATGAACACGAAGCTTATGTCAGAAAGCAAGAATTCCATAAATCGGCTCTGGCAAAACATTCATGGGAATTCGGACATCAGTTTCTATTCTCCAATGCACGTATTAATAAAAAAGTCAACTCAACACTTGATCTCAGTTTCTTTGAGGCATTTCACATTCTAGCAAACATCAATATTGCAGTTAATGATCAACTCCTTAGTAACTCTATATCATCCACTTGGAAAAACCTTTTGGGTCTCACGGCTGAAGACGTCTCCACAAATACGCTTTACTCCTCCGCCCAATCAAGTTTCCAACCGACGTGATGGCAACACCGACCAACAGCACGGACATAAACAGAAGCCGCCATTCGCTCTGACGACGGTAGCTGGTTAACGCTATCGAAATAGCTATCAGCAGTGTTATCGTGTTAATGATTTTATCGAACTGCACCATAAAAATTGTTTTGCATTTATTTCTATTGATTAGTGCAGTGTGTCGCTATTAAACCATTTAATAGTTTGTTTTTTAATGTCGCAATTTTGTTTTCAGTTTTAAGAAAATAAATGAAGCACAGTCAACCCGCGCTATGTCGAACCCTCGTATATAACGAACGATTTTTTTGGCCCCGTCCAATTTCCTATACTTATAATGTTACGGGATATAACGAACCAAAGGTTCTTTCCCTTAAGGCTCGGTATAACAGAGTTCGACTGTATTTTATGGTCTTCAACAGATGCCGAAATCTCTGTTAATCTATTCACGCGACAGCTGTGTCAGATCACTGAACGAATCAATGAACGAGCGATCCGGTTATTAAATGAGTTGTACGTCGTTCAGTGATCCGTTCACTGATCCG
>QLNU02015270.1:6244504-6256618 GCA_006491805.2 Dysdera silvatica | reverse complement strand
AATAATATAGTGCAAAACATTATAATGTGAATAATATAGTGCAAAGTAATAAACAAATAATGTTGTACAAAATAATATAATGTAAATAATATAGTGAAAAATATTTTAAGGTAAATAATGTAGTGCAATATTTATATGACTGTACCAGAGAAGAATAAATAAAGGCGTATTATTATTATATTTATTGAAATTATTACGTAAAATTAAGTTCGAGGAAACACGAGTCTGCGAAAATCACAGTGACAGTTTTGCTTGACGCATTTCCATCTTTGTTGAAAACATTGAACAATGTTGAAAAGTGAATTGATAGACCTACATAGCATGTCTATTAACAAGTGGTCCAACTTTCTAAGAATATATACGAAAGCACCAGTTTACATGATGACGCAGTTATCCATATGCAGAACACATTAGAGTATTTAGATAATTTGTATTAGATGGATTTAAATGCAGGAAAAACAAAATTTCTTGTATAAATGCTGAGGTTTCAGGTTCTTAAAGAATGGTTCCGTCATTGCAGATATGACCTGTGAATGTGACATTCAAGTAACAATATATTTGTAAAATCCGAGATATTTCTTCATGAATATTCGAACCTGACAACTAGAGAACTGAATTGTTTTTCTCAATAACCCTGGCGGGAAGAAAAACATTCTCTTCTGCCATTAACTGAGAGCTTAAATAAAAATACAGATTTATTGTAAAGAATGAAATTGAAAGAAGCCGAGCAAGAATCTCAAGCTCCATATCGGAAATCAATTTATAATCAACTAACATAATGAAAAAATTAGAATTTAAATATTGTCTATGATCAATAAGTTATATCAGCAAAGAAATAACTCATATATATATATATATATATACATACATATATAAAGTAACAGGTATTCTCTCTCTCTCTCTCTCTATATATATCATCATCATCATATTCAACCATTATCTATCCACTGCTGGATGAAGGTCTCTCCAAATGCTTTCCACACAAGTCTATCCTGAGCAATTCGCTTCCACGTCACCCCAACCTGTTTTCTTATTTCATCCACCCATCTAGTTTGAGGACGTTTTCTAGGTCTTCGGTGGTCTCTTGGAATCCAGTTCAGAATTTCTGTTGTCCATCGTTGATCAGTTCTTCTTGCAATATGCCCAGCCCATCGCCATTTCAGTCCTTTTACTTTAACAATGATGTCCTCTACTCTAGTTTGCTCTCTCACCCAAGTGTTTCTTTTTCGATCTCTCCTAGTTATTCCAAGCATGCACCTCTCCATGCTCCTTTGCGTTGTCTGTAACTTTCGTATTGCTCCAACTGTTAGACTCCATGTCTCTGATCCATAAGAGAGGACTGGCAATACACACTGGTTGAAGACCTTTCTTTTTAGACACAAAGGCAATTTCCCCTTCAGGATAAAACTGTTTCTTCCAAATGCACTCCAGCCAAGTTTAATACGTCTGTTGAGTTCTTTCATAATGTTGCCATCCATTGAAATCAGCTGGCCAAGGTAAATATATGAATCAGCAATTTCTAGCTCAATGTTGTCAACTTGTATTTTTGTTTCCTCTACGAAATTATTGAACATGATCTTAGTTTTTTGTAGGTTCATCTTGAGTCCAACTTCTTTACTTCTAGTTGAGAGCTCCTGTACCATGTCTTGGAGTTCTGATGGGTTCGTTGAAAAAATAACAATGTCATCAGCAAACCGCAAATGATTTAAATATTCACCATTTATTTTTATTCCCTTGTCATTCCAATTTATCTGCTGAAAAATCATCTGTAAAGCTGAAGTAAAAAGTTTTGGAGAAATGGTATCTCCCTGCCTCACACCTTTACCAATTTTGATAGCTTCGGTATCTTTATGTAACCGAAATTTTGCACTTGCATTTTTATACACACATTTCACCATGTCAATGTACACATCCTCGATGTCTGCTGATCTTAAAGAGTTGATGACTGCTGATGTTTTAATAGAGTCAAAGGCCTTCTCATAGTCAATAAATGCCACACACAATGGAAGTTCATATTCATGTGTTCTTTCAATTAATTCTCTTAATACTTGAATATGGTCCACTGTACTGAATCCACTTCGAAATCCAGCTTGTTCTCTTGGTTGAGCTGCATCTAATTTTTTCTGCAGGCGATGTGTTAGCACTTTTGTGAAGATTTTATAAATAGCAGGTAACAAGCTAATTGGTCGGTAATTTTTCAAATCCTCTTTATCACCTTTTTTATGCAAAAGAATTACTGTTGCCGAATCCCATTGGTTTGGTAAAGAATTTTGCAAGTATGTCTTCTACATGTTCTCCAGCTTCTTTTAAGATATCTAATGTAATGCCATCATCGCCAGGGGATCTTCCTTTCTTCATACTTTTTATTGCAAATGCTACTTCTTCTTTTAAGATTTTAGGAGCTGTTCCTTCGACTATCTCAGAGTCTTCGTTTAATCCACTGTTTCCCTCATACAGCTTTCTGTAGAATTCTTCAACTCTTCTAAGTATTTCTTCCCTATTTCTTGTTACGGTGCCATCCTCTCCTTTTAATGCAATGATGTGTTTCTTCCCAACAGATAAACTTCCTTTAACAACCCTAAGGCTCTTGTTATTTTCAATGGCTTTCCTTACTAGCTCACAGTTGAATTTTCTTATGTCTTCTTTCATGCTTTTGCGCAGAGTTTTACAAAGTTCTATGTACTCAATCCTGGAACTGGTATTTCGATTGTCCACCTTCATATCTCTTCGCCTTTTCATGAGCTGTTTCGTCTTCTCAGATAATTTGCTATTCTGCTTTTTACATATTACACCACCAATTTCCCCAGCAGTTTCAATTATTGTCTTAACAATGTTTTCATTTGCTTCTGAGATGTCAACTTCTTCAATAAGTCCTTCCAGTGCAGAAAAGCGATTTTTTAATTCCAACTTGAATGCCTCGGTATTTTCTTTTAATTTCTTTAAATCCACCCTCTTACATACTTGTTTCCTAATGAGCTTCTGCCTTTCTAGTTTAGTATTTAAGTGCATTTTACATCTCACCATTCGATGATCACTTCCAGTATTAAATCTGTTCAGTACGCTGCAATCTTCAATAATTGATTTCTTGTTTGCCAGTATATAGTCAATTTCGCTGGTTCCTCCATTGGGGTGTTTCCATGTCCATTTTCTTTGTAGTTTCTTCTTAAAAAATGAATTCATGATGCTAAGATTTTCAGCTTCGGCAAATTCTATGAGTTGATCGCCACGTTCATTCCTTTCCCCGTATCCGTATTTACCAACCGATGTCTCTCCTTGTTCCTGTTGTCCAATTCTTGCATTAAAATCTCCCATGATGAGCTTGATGTGTTGTTTCCCCTTGGTATGTAGCTGTTTGATTTCTTCATAGAATTCCTCAACCTCCTCGTCGGTATGGCTTGATGTTGGTGCATATGCCTGTACTATCTGAAGTTGGTATCGCTGGGTTAGTTGAACAACGAGCCTCGCTGCTCGATCTGACGTGCTTTCGACTTCAAGAAGGTAGTCTTTAATTCTTTTGTTGATTAAGAAGCCAACACCACTTGTTCTTCCAGTTTCCGTTCCTCTATAATAAAACAAATGTCCACTTTTAAGTTCCACCAACTCTTCACCTTTTCTTCTAACTTCACTGAGTCCTACAATGTCCCATTTGATCTTGTCAAGTTCTTCTTCCAATTCTTGAAGTTTTGCTTCAGAAGCAAGGGATCGTCCATTATACGTTGCCAAGGTCAATAACAAACGGCAGCCTGGGCCATTCCAGTGATTCTTAGCACCCCCTGCTTTCATGCCACGCTGACCGCTGCCTTGATCAGGAGCACTCCAGCACCTGGAGACTAGGGGCCATGGTTTTTGGTGTATTAGCATATTGGAGGAATTAGCCATCATTTCACCACGCTGGCTAGACGGGTTGGTGAATTAGCCCTCCCCTTCCGCCTTTCCATCCGTGCAGCAAATATTAATCTGTTTGCTTCATGGATATATATATATATATATATATATACAGCATAGCAGAAAATATATAATATAAGAATGTATTTATATAACATGGTCGGGACTAACCTAACTATATGTAACCTGCTTACTACCTACATCAATGGTTGCTTAAATTGTATTATAAATAAGCGGGGAATTTTCACTCGCAGAATATTAAAATGAATTGGAGATTTTTCCTGCAAATGACTGGAGTTTGTTACGGTAACTTAAGTTAGTCTAATTAACAGAAAACGTATGCATCTGCTCGAAGTCAACGTCGGGATTTTCGAAATTACCATTTGCATAAATTAAAAGAGGAATATTCTTTCACCAGCCGGAATACCTTAAACTTTGGTTCAAATAATTTACGCATGCACATGAAAAGGGAGCTGGCATCTTGTATTCAGTTAAAAATAATTTCCAATTTGGGGAATCTCTTCGTATACGTAAATTCTTCTCGGCTTTCAATATGGGGCTTGAATTTTTAAAGGATGAGTGCGAAATCCATAATCATTAACATTCTGTAATAATGTACGTAACTTAATTTATATGATTACGTTTGTTTTTCTTGCCCGATTTAATACTGGTTAGCTTTATTTTTATCAAAACTATTTGTGTTTTAGTTGTTATATGGTCAACCATCAGTATCTATCATACAATGGAGGTTTCTGCTTATTTTTTCAACACAAGGTTATCTATAATGATTTCATGATCGCAATTATCCAGAGCTAATTATTCTGATGATTATTATCTTCCTTATATTATTTTTGATGATTATTATCATCCAGAATTGACTACTTTAAGCATCGTAATCATCTACAAAAGATTGCTTTATCATCTATATTTTATCGTTTAAATAATTGCAATCATCCAGAGTTGATGATTTTAATAATTGTGATAATTCACAATTGATTATTTATACAATCATGGTTATTCAGAGATAATTATACCCTAGTCTATTTTGCTATTTCTCCTATTCATTTTATCTGAGTAAATTCCCTTATTCTTCGGCGATCTCTTCCAATTGATCTGCAAATTTCTGTTATTCGTCAATAAGTATTGATTATTTTGCAATATTTCCAGTCTAAGTAAAGTTTTCTATATTTTCATATTAGTGTTTAAATTTTTTTTTGTATTCAACTCTTACTTAAAGCTAAAGTGAGTCGCAATTAAACATTATGCCACACGTAGCATCACATCTGCACGATTGTGCATTGGAGCGAAATAAGCGGTGGGTAGTGTATAACGTACAACTAACTACAAAAAGAAAATGAAGTAGTTCCTCATTATCTCAACTTTGCTCTGATTTTCGTTTGCTCATATTTTTAGTAACGTTATTTGTTCTGGTGAACGTGGCCATGACGCTTGTGATTGTGTCGGGACGTAATACGTTTACTGAGCAAGCTTATTCAGCACTTTGAGTTTGGTTGTTAGATTCGAAAAAGGGTAGCAATTGCAGATGGACATTGTTTTCAAGGATACTTCGTGGTAGCTTCGAGTGAAGCAGCAACGGCAAGGTCATGGCAGAATAATATATATATCTGTCCTTAGTTACCAGTTCACCTTGATGTGGAAGCACGTGTCCAGTGTGAAGTACCATAGTGCAAGCAGTATGACTATTGTCCAAGGGTTTCTGTAATTGTGCGAGTTCTGTTAAGTTCTACGGTAGAGTCGCTATATAGGTAAACATTGGTGACTGAGACCTTACACAGAGGTTCACATTTCGTGCTAAGTAGTTCAACACGGTTATAGAGGTTATGACCTCAATTTACATGCAGGCTATGTCCTAGTCGAATATCTTCTGGTGTGAACTCGCATTCTCGTTTCGTATCTTCAATTATCGTCATTTTGGCAAAATATATTTTGTTCCATTACACTCATTGTTACTTTTACTTATTACTTGCTTCCGTTGCCCCCACTTCTTGTTTACCCACGCAAATCGGGCAAGAATGTACGCACACACACACACACCTTTATTCCTTTTTCCACACGCACACAAGAGTACAACAATCCTAATATAAGATATTATTACCCTTCACAGGGATAACACAATTGCCAAATATGGTCAACACAAGAAAGCCTCCGGGGCGAGAATTTTGTGAGTTTTCGTGGGGGAATTTATTATACAATAATTTTTGCCACCCACGTTTTAATTACAGCTCAAACTAGAGCTTGTGTAATTTTGGAGAAAAAGAGACGCTTTCCCCATCCTGGATTCGAACCAGGGTCCCTCCGTTTAGCCCGGAGTGTCTTGGACCGCTAGACGAATGAGGACAGGAAACAACGCTCTCTTTCTCCGTATATAAAGATGTAAGGTATTATTACCCTCCGCAGGGATAACACAATTGCCAAATATGGTCAACACAGAAAGCCACCGGGGCGAGATTTTTATGAGTTTTCTCCTAAAACAACAAAAAAGTTCTATTATGAGCTATTTATACGTGAGTGCTGAAAATTATTGCATAATAACAATCCTAAATATATTTCAGAAATGTAAACCGACCCTCTTCAGGTAAACAGGCTGAGTTAAGTTGAAATGGGTTTATTCCATAACAGGTTATATTTCTCCACACATTTAAAATTATTTCGTTTATGTTTCGTTTTGTTCAATATTGAAAAATAAGAAAAATTTTATTGAGATAATTGATACAGTTACTGATCCCAAAAAGAAGAGATATGATATTACTACTATGTGTTTAGAAAACTAAACGAACGTAGTTACTCAAAGAAAATAATTTACATATGAGTAAGCGTTTTGTCACATACCATCGTAAAAACCTTTCATTGGAAATTATTTTTCTTAGACTTAAACAGTGATGGACATGAAAGACCATCTGGGGTTGATCTTCCTTAAACAAGTGCAGTGGATACTAAATAAAATTATACTTTAATTGAATGGTAAAACTTTATCGAAGTCTTGATAGCTAACTTGATTTATGGCTTTTTTTTTTTAAAAAATGGATCCTTTACTGAACGTAAACTTACTTTGAGATTTTATATAACAGTTAGGATAAAATCTGTGGAAAGAAAAGGTAGTTTTATCGTAAAAGCATTTGCGATTTTTTTATTCAATTTTATAAACACGTTTGAACTATTTTTGGTTTCAATCATTGGCTCATCTCTTATTCTTGCTTTATGAGAATTGAGAAACATGTGAAATATTTTAACTAATTGCGAAAATGTGGGCCTTGATCAAGGACTCTTCAAACTTTTATTAAGAAAAGGATTATTTTTTTAACTGGCTTGCACACTATTAAAAATTATGGTAGTAAATATGCTGCCATGATGGATTTGTTTTAAATTTTATATTAATACAGAAATAAGATACAAGGCACCAGGGAGGAAATTTACATACGAAGGGTTAAACACTAGTAAATAGCAATGAAGAAGATCACCCAAGATTTCGGACGCATCAACAGCAGTCCTTCATCAGGAGTAATGACGATGTTATGATTCTGTCTCTTTTTATACTTGAAATTTCTAGAAAATCCTTCATCAAAGCAGTCTCGCAGAATGGAAAACGCCAATGGGAACCAATGGGAGGCCTCCAATATAAATTATGGAAAAAATCCAATGGGGACCAATGAGAAACCTATACTGTGAACCACCTAATGTTCTGGATGTCCCATACATTTCAGAGTAAGAGTTGTTTCTAAGTTTCTGGAAGTGGTTGTGATGTATTAATGGCTTTCCCATGTAGTTTATAGGTTTCACAAGATTCTAAGATGATACTACTATTCTTGTTTGTGATATTCAGTTGTAGTATTTTTGTTGTCCCAGTCGGGTTCGTGTCCGTGATGTAAAGCGTGCTCTGCCAGACGTGAGGCTATGTCTCCTTTCGCGAGTGCTTGTTTGTGTTCTTTTCTTCTTGTTTTGATCATTCTTTTTGTTTGTCCTATGTAATGTTTGTTGCAGTCTTTGCATGGTATTTGGTATATGGCGCCTGTGAGATCTTCTGGTGGAACTGGGTCTTTAACTTTTGTAAGTTGTTTGCGAAGTGTTGTGACACGGGAATAGAATGTTTTGATATTTGCTTCCTTGAGGATGTGAGAGATTGTTTCGGAAATGCCGTGAATATATGGAAGATATTTTTCATTGTTTTAAATTTGTTTCCAATTATTAGATTCATTAACGTGATATATAATATATACATACATAAGATTTATAAAATAACCAATTTGCTTATTTACTGAAGTTAAATTAAAATAAGATTATTTGTCAGGTGCAACCAGGAGTTCGTGTGAATTCAAAATAACTGCTAGACCCCCACATAGACTAATTCGTTTTGGTCACAATATTTTTTATAGATTAACTACAAAAGAAATGGTTTTTACAGTGTAACTGTAGTGTTAATAGTTTCTACAGTGAATCTGAAGTAAGATAATTTGGCGTAGAATTACGCAGATAAAGTTTATAAGTAAAGACAACGTTATAAACGTAAGTAAGATAATTAACCTTTGATGAGTAACCTTACTTACGCATATAACGGTGTCTTTACTCATGAATCAGAAGTAGTTTTCACAAGTGGATATTTTCGTCAGATCTGATGGACAAACTAAAGCAAATTTACGGATTATACGAATCATTACAATTTGTCCAAAACATTTCTCATCACTGTCACCTTCTTAAATTACTTCAGTTCTTTGATCAATTTCTTCAGTAAAGTCACGTTTTCAGATTTACGATTTCTGTAGGCTGGTTAAAACGTGTGTCATTTTTCAAACTTTCGGTTTTCCTTTGGAAGTCGTATTCGTATTCAATGATTTTCAAGAATGAACATTCTCCAAAAAATACTTCAGATGTTTCGCTGGAATCTATCTTCGCATTCAGCCGATATAGCGAGGAAAATCATTTTACACACATATCGTGTGAAGCGCGATATTTTTGGAATTTTTTTCGATCAACACGTGTTGCGCAGCGCTTTCTGGATTTAGCAATGATTTTGAATATATTATATGTGCTTGGTTGCAAGAAAATAATAAATTTGTTTAATTAAAGCGTAAAAAACTTTTTTCAAAAGTGAGGTTATGAATTTATCTCGCACTCACACTCTCCAAAGTTATGCACACATACAGGCAGTGGTGTAGCAATTTAAAAATCGCGGGGGTAGGCCCAAGTGGTTTTGAGGGCATCATGGGATATTGTGTTAGAGAAAATCATATGTTTTGATATCCAATTGGGGCTTGAGCACCGTCTCCTACGACACTGCATGCAGGAGATCCATATTTTACTTGCATTACCATTTTTGAAAGGACACCAACATGTCTATTTCTACATGACGGAATTACAGACTTCTTATTCACGATTTTATACAGTGGAGCGTCGATAACCGGAAATAATGGGAATTAAGTGTGGTTCCGATATCCGAAACTGATTGGAACAAAATTCGGTTCCGACAACCGGAACTAATTAAGATTGAATCCAGTTCCAGTAACTGTAGCCAATTGAGATGGAATCAGGTTGAGATAACAGGAGTTAATTGAGATTGATCTGGTTGCTATAACCGAAACTAATTGATATTAAATCACGTGCTAATAATCGAAATTAATTGGGATTGGAGGCTGTTCCGATAACCGGAAAAAATTGAGATTGAATACTGTTCCGATAAACGGAATTAAGTAAGACTCAATACGATTCCCATAATCGATGTTTCCTATAATCGAACACTCTAAAATAGCGGTACTCAAATTTTTGGCGTCACACATTATTCGCCGAGCACTATAGTCGCCCTTATATTAAAGAATTCTCATTCTTTAAACTTTGGTCAATGAACATTCAACGACACTCCAAAAACGATATTAACATACGGTAGCATCTTCAGTAAATATGTCTGTCTGGGTTTTTTGCCCACTCAGCTCAAAATTTCGCTAGACACATATCTATATCGAATCACAAAAAAGTTTAAACTAGCTGTCAATGTGTTTTTCCCCAGTCAAAATTGCGATATAGGCTGGATGGAAAACCCTGTTCCACTTCCACGATGTTTCCTCTTTTATACTAATGTTATCTGACGTCTTGGTCCTGATTCTGTGAAGTGCTAACGCAAAATAATGCACATGAAAATTATTCCACTAAAACAATTTATTTTTTTTCCAGCCCTCTAACTGGTGGAGAGCCTCGTAACAAGCTTTTGCTTTCAACTTTCCTCCATTTCTAACCTGTTATTGTTCAATATTCTTCCAATTTAACCAAATGTCAAATGCATCGTCAGATTGATATTCTGACATATGTATCAACAACTAATGTATATCTGTTGAATGAAATTATTTCTATTCTATTCTGAGGACGCGTAGTTGCATTTGTGGATGCTTTTACCTAACCATATTTTTTAAGTTATTAGTGGACATTTTTTTGTACAATACTAAAAGCACGAATTTGTTTCGAAATTTAAATTGTTTGAATTTGAATCTAACCTTAATTTTCCCAAATAAAGCCATTGCAATCTGTAACTTTATGTATCGTTTTCTAAGAATATCAATTAGGCATATACTTTCTTATATACGTCTATTTTTTATACATTTCTTTTCTCATGAGGCCAACGATATTTTCATCAAAATAGGTACTAAACTGAGTGACAGCAGTATTAAAGATGGAAGGTAGTTTTGAGCATTTGGGCATGTAAAACATTAAGTTTTATTTTATTGAAAATGTTACATTTCTCACCAATTTCAGAGAAATGGGAAACTTACTTAACTACATAAACATAAACGAAAAATAATAACAAAAACATAAAGTAAGGCAAAACATTTGAGAACAAATTCAAAGCAGATATTTTAAATTCACACAGTGTTACCCATATAGATATGATATTTAAAACCATTTTTGCAATTATGAAACTAAAATTGTCACTTGCCATTGCAAAAGAATAATGAAGCTTAGAAAATCTAACGATTTTTTTATAATTTTTGAGCACTGGAGCACACGGAGCACTTAGAAAGTTTTCGCGGAGCACCGAATGCTCCATGGAACACAGGTCAAGAATCGATGCTCTAAAGGTATCAACGAAAGTAAGAAAAAATATAATAAATGCACATTGCATTCCTTATCAAATCGATATTTAATTGAACAGATTGCACTTGTTTAAAATACTGATAATATTGATGTTATCTTAAAGAAAATGATGATGATTGCATTATCTTTGCCGAAATATTTTCCAACAATGGACAGTTTACTGCATTTTATCCAATAAGATGAGCACGTTGTTTATCATGCCGTTAATACGGACTCGAATTCATTAATGTGTACCGTCTCCTCTGTCCATCGTTGTCCGGGGTTTCGTTTCGTCAGCAAGGGATTCCAATTCCTTGGCAAACTGCAGGTCACGGCGCAACTCGACTTTAGCTGTCCTTGCGCCTAAAAATACAAAACAAACAATCGATTTAAATACATGTTTAAGGTTATATCTCGACAGTGGGATAAATTTAAATCGAAATTATACTAGCGGCAAAGCTAACCTGGTATATTGTTAAGGCTACGGTGACCTATTCACGTGTGTGCAATAAATATTCATTCGCCAATTGGCGAAAAATGAGATAGCCCTCAACATTATTAGGCTATTTATCGCCTAATTTGGAATGCAGAAAAACGCGGTTGCCAAACTTCCACGCGACAAATTTCCAGCCAAGCGAACGAAGTCCTCTGAGTGGTTAGTTATTTGAATGACGTCAGCGTTTGCTATAATGAGTCTTTTTCCTAAATTTAATAAATACCAGATTTTATTTGCACCAATATGCCTATGTTTTATGTATTTGAGCAGTATGTTAATGTTTTATGTACAAAATGTATCTTCTATTAACTCTGTTAATGTAAGAAAGGACGACTTGCATCGCACTGAAGGAATCATACTGCTTTGCGCCTTTCCATTGTATCAATGGATCCATTTTCCCTCATTAGGCAGCTGCAGATAGTGCATTATCACCTTCCTCTCTAGTCATGGGCGCCCATGTGAGTACTTTTAGGTGGGGGTGAGCTGAGAAAAATTTACGACCTTTTTCTCAAGGCTGTCAAACATTTTAGTGAATGTACAAGATACTAAAATGCTACAAAGGTAGTTGACACTATTTAACAATTACGAATGAACTAAAAAGTACCTTATTTTAAAATGTACTTGTAAAACTTTTGAAAGTAAATGCATAGCAGAATCGG
>QLNU02015270.1:6223238-6244404 GCA_006491805.2 Dysdera silvatica | reverse complement strand
TAAAATAAAAATATAGTTTTAAACACGGAGAAATTTTCGAAAAAAACTACATGCCATTAAAACACAGAAAAACTATCCTTGTCAGTGGAAAAGTAATTGTATCACAATTATTACTTAGATAATGTCAGTATTTTTAATAATTATAATAGATTTAATCTTATATAACTTTGATAATAAATGAAAACAATGCTTTTTACTGTACATCATATTTCACCTTATACTTTGATCATATGGACTTTCGATTATGGAAACCATATTTGACCTCAAATAGGTTTGATTAAACGATGCTTAATTATATGCGGTCCGAGTTGATTTTTAAGTGTTTGTAACACAAGGGCAGCAAAGGTCATGCTTAAGTCAGGACTTGCAGCTTTTCGAAAAATCTGAACTTCTGTTACAAAGGGGAAAACATACCACAATGGGCAGAAAAACGACGTGTTCTTCCACAATACCATGCGGAATCCAACCCCGATCAATGACACAACAGACGAATCCATTACCACTACACCACCGCAGGGCAAGGTAGGCCACCTATTTTCCTAAGAAATAACTATTTAATGCCTAGGGAACCAACTCTCAGACTACAGTGAGTAGTCAGTGGACGATTACTGCCTCTCCACTATTAGGACTTGAATCTGGTTTAATAGTGTATTAGGTAAATGCATTATTACTGCATCACTATAGGGACAAATAATTACGATATTTGACATTCCATTCTATGTACTGTTCTTTCATGAAAAGAAGTTTGATGGCACAGTTAGAAATAACAGGGAGGTGATGTCACAAACAAATTATCCCATTACAGCAGAGGAGGGCTCAAATTTCAGAACCCGATTTTCGTGCAGACAAACGTTCATCAAAAACAAGTTCTGAAATGGGAATCGTCCTCTGCTGTAACAAACTAGCCTGTTTGTGATGTCACCTGCCATTATTTCTAATTGTTCAATTGGCCTTCTTTTCGTGAACACACAGTTTTAAGTTGTTTGGATTGTATCTAGAAAACAAAATTCCAAACCTTGAAATGACTTGACTTTACACACACACACATATATATATGGCCTGCAAAAGGGTTGCTGGTATCTAACTGGAAGGAGACCCACACGCTGAACGTATGTGACGATGTGTGGAACCGGCCAGGCCAGTAACCTAGTGTCCTACCCCGCCTTCAAGTGGTGCAGGCTGAGCTTTCTATTTATGTGGCAAATTAATATTTGCTACACGGATAGAAAGGCGGAAGGGGAGGGCTAATTCACCAACCCGTCTAGCCAGCGTGGTGAAATTATGGCTAATTCCTCCATTATGTTGACACACCAGAAACCATGGCCCCTAGTCTCCAGGTGCTGGAGTGCTCCTGATCAAGGCAGCGGTCAGTGTGGCATGAAAGCAGGGGGTGCTAAGAATCACTGGAATGGCCCAGGCTGCCGTTTGTTATTGACCTTGGCTACGTTTAATGGACGATCCCTTGCTTCTGAAGCAAAACTTCAGGAATTGGAAGAGGAACTAGACAAGATCAAATGGGACATTGTAGGACTCAGTGAAATTAGAAGAAAAGGTGAAGAGTTGGTGGAACTGAAAAGCGGACATTTGTTTTACTATAGAGGAACGGAAACTGGAAGAACAAGTGGTGTTGGCTTCTTAATCAACAAAAGAATTAAAGACTGTCTTCTGGAAGTTGAAAGTACATCAGATCGAGCAGCGAGGCTTGTTGTTCAACTAACCCAGCGATACCAACTTCAAATAGTACAGGTATATGCACCAACATCAAGCCATACCGACGAAGAGGTTGAAGAATTTTATGAAGAAATCAAAGAGTTACACACCAAAGGGAAACAACATATCAAGCTCATCATGGGGGATTTCAATGCAAGAATTGGACAACAGGAACAAGGAGAGACATCGGTTGGTAAATACGGATATGGGGAAAGGAATGAACGTGGCGATCAACTCATCGAATTTGCAGAAGCTGAAAACCTTAGCATCATGAATTCATTTTTTAAGAAGAAACCGCAAAGAAAATGGACATGGAAACACCCAAATGGGGGAACTAGTGAAATTGACTATATCCTGGCAAACAAGAAATCAATTATTGAAGATTGCAGTGTACTGAACAGATTTAATACTGGAAGTGATCATCGAATGGTGAGATGTAAAGTGCACTTAAATACTAAATTAGAACGACAGAAGCTCATTAGGAAACAAGTAAGTAAGAGGGTGGATCTAATGAAACTGAAAGTAAATACCGAGGCATTCAAGTTGGAATTAAAAAATCGCTTTTCTGCACTGGAAGGACTTATTGATGAAAGTGATATCTCAGAAGCAAATGAAAACATTGTTAAGACAATAGTTGAAACTGCTGGGGAAATTGGTGGTGTAACCTGTAAAAAGCACAATAGCAAATTATCTGAGAAGACGAAACAGCTCATGAAAAGGCGAAGACTTATGAAGGTGGACAATCAAAATACCAGTTGCAAGATCGAGTATGTAGAACTTTGCAAAACTTTGCGCAAAAACATGAAAGAAGATATAAGAAAATTCAATTGTGAGTTAGTAAGGAAGGCCATTGAAAGCAACAAGAGCCTTAGGGTTGTTAAAGGGAGTTTGTCTATTGGGAAGAAACACATCATTGCATTAAAAGGAGAGGATGGCACCGTAACAAGAAATAGGGAAGAAATACTTAGAAGAGTTGAAGAATTCTACAAAAAACTATATGAAAGTAACAGTGAATTAAACGAAGACACTGAAATAGTCGAAGGAACAGCTCCTAAAATCTTAAAAGAAGAAGTTTCATTTGCAATAAAAAATATGAAGAAAGGAAGAGCCCCTGGTGATGATGGTATTACATTAGATATCCTAAAAGAAGCTGGAGAATATGTAGAAGACATACTTGCAAAATTCTTTACCAAATGTCTTAACAGCGGTAACATACCAAACCAATGGGATTCTGCAACAGTAATTCTTTTGCATAAAAAAGGTGATAAAGAGGATTTGAAAAATTACCGACCAATTAGCTTGTTACCTGCTATTTATAAAATCTTCACAAAAGTGCTAACACATCGCCTGCAGAAAAAATTAGATGCAGCTCAACCAAGAGAACAAGCTGGATTTCGAAGTGGATTCAGTACAGTGGACCATATTCAAGTATTAAGAGAATTAATTGAAAGAACACATGAATATGAACTTCCATTGTGTGTTGCATTTATTGACTATGAGAAGGCCTTTGACTCTATAAAAACATCAGCAGTCATCAACTCTTTAAGATCAACAGACATTGAGGATGTGTACATTGACATGGTGAAACGTGTGTATAAAAATGCAAGTGCAAAATTTCGGTTACATAAAGATACCAAAACTATCAAACTTGGCAAAGGGGTGAGGCAGGGAGATACCATTTCTCCAAAACTTTTTACTTCAGCTTTACAGATGATTTTTCAGCTGATAAATTGGAATAACAAGGGAATAAAAATAAATGGTGAATATTTAAATCATCTGCGGTTTGCTGATGACATTGTTATTTTTTCAACGGACCCATTAGAACTCCAAGACATGGTACAAGAGCTCTCAACTAGAAGTGAAGAAGTTGGACTCAAGATGAACCTACAAAAAACTAAGATCATGTTCAATAATTTTGTAGAGGAAACAAAAATACAAGTTGACAACACTGAGCTAGAAATTGCTGATTCATATATTTACCTTGGCCAGCTGATTTCAATGGATGGCAACATTATGAAAGAACTCAACAGACGTATTAAACTTGGCTGGAGTGCATTTGGAAGAAACAGTTTTATCCTGAAGGGGAAATTGCCTTTGTGTCTAAAAAGAAAGGTCTTCAACCAGTGTGTATTGCCAGTCCTCTCTTATGGATCAGAGACATGGAGTCTAACAGTTGGAGCAATACGAAAGTTACAGACAACGCAAAGGAGCATGGAGAGGTGCATGCTTGGAATAACTAGGAGAGATCGAAAAAGGAACACTTGGGTGAGAGAGCAAACTAGAGTAGAGGACATCATTGTTAAAGTAAAAGGGCTGAAATGGCGATGGGCTGGGCATATTGCAAGAAAGACGGATCAACGATGGACAACAGAAATTCTGAACTGGATTCAAAGAGACCACCGAAGAGACCACAGAAAACGTCCTCAAACTAGATGGGTAGATGAAATTAGAAAACAGGTTGGGGTGACTTGGAAGCGAATTGCTCAGGATAGACTTGTGTGGAAAGCATTTGGAGAGACCTTCATCCAGCAGTGGCTAGATAATGGTTGAATATGATGATGATGATATACGTGGAGAGAGAGAGAGAGAATACCTGTTACTTTATATATGTATGTATATATATGAGTTATTTCTTTGCTGATATAACTTATTGATCATAGACAATATTTAAATTCTAATTTTTTCATTATGTTAGTTGATTATAAATTTATTTCCGATATGGAGCTTGAGATTCTTGCTCGGCTTCTTTCAATTTCATTCTTTACAATAAATCTGTATTTTTATTTAAGCCCTCAGTTAATGGCAGAAGAGAATGTTTTTCTTCCAGCCAGGGTTATTGAGAAAAACAATTCAGTTCTCTAGTTGTCAGGTTCGAATATTCATGAAGAAATATCTCGGATTTTACAAATATATTGTTACTTGAATGTCACATTCACAGGTCATATCTGCAATGACGGAACCATTCTTTAAGAACCTGAAACCTCAGCATTTATACAAGAAATTTTGTTTTTCCTGCATTTAAATCCATCTAATACAAATTATCTAAATACTCTAATGTGTTCTGCATATGGATAACTGCGTCATCATGTAAACTGGTGCTTTCGTATATATTCTTAGAAAGTTGGACCACTTGTTAATAGACATGCTATGTAGGTCTATCAATTCACTTTTCAACATTGTTCAATGTTTTCAACAAAGATGGAAATGCGTCAAGCAAAACTGTCACTGTGATTTTCGCAGACTCGTGTTTCCTCGAACTTAATTTTACGTAATAATTTCAATAAATATAATAATAATACGCCTTTATTTATTCTTCTCTGGTACAGTCATATAAATATTGCACTACATTATTTACCTTAAAATATTTTTCACTATATTATTTACATTATATTATTTTGTACAACATTATTTGTTTATTACTTTGCACTATATTATTCACATTATAATGTTTTGCACTATATTATTTAGATTGCATAATATATGTTTATAATATATTAAAGGGTATGTTATTTTATACAACACAGCACAGCAAAAAAAAAGAGAGAAAAAGAAAACAGAAACGTCACCGCACCAGGAAAGGTCCCAAGAAATTGCCTTTATAAAATATCATTAGGAATATATATCAGGTATCTAATTATCACACAAGCCTCCAAATAAACACATATATTTACATATATATTTGCAACTGACTTTAAAAAATAACAAATGTTAATTAGTGACATTCGTATACTCAAAGTTATACAGTGCCATGACTGAAAGGCAAAGACGTAACATGTTATTTAATTACAGTTCGACTGGACTAATCAATAAGCCAATAACAAGTCTTTACCTAAACAATTATTATGCATTATTTACAAGAATCATTTGGAAAAATAGGGCGCCAGCAGTGAATAATTTTCTCATGCTTTCGCATAATCAGTAACAATAACAAATTTTGAGACTATTCTATAGGCAATACAAAGTACATTTTACAACGATATTTTAAGTTTAAATTGTTTGTGAGTGTTGTATGTATGTGATAGAGATTTATTTGACAAACTATAGTTTTTTGTCCTAGTGTCTTTGTCTTAATATGTACTAATTTCATGTTTAGAGTTTAAAAACGTTGATATTCCATGTCTAATATCTAGTGATACCTTCTTGTTTAGTATTTTAGTGTATTAGTTTTATATTGGCACTGTTATTTTTATATATAGGTATATTTATTGGTGTATATGTATGTTTATATATGTTTTCATTATACATTAGGATTTATTAATTGGATAAAATTCCTTTGAATTTCTTATTATCTTCTAGAATTTCTTATTTTAGTATTTCTTATCCTCACCTATCATTGGTACGAATCAAATTTTACGTGAAGTGCGGTTTCCAAATTGAAGATACTCTGCTACCTCCCCACCGAATCCTAATTCTCACCTTTAGCTTTTTCCCCCAGTCGAATGCAAAATAACTCCTACTGAAATAAATAAATAAATAAACTTCCTTAATTACATCTAATGTTCACGATATTATGATTACATATATTCACGTTTTTCTATGTTTTCTTACGTAGTCAAAGAGAAGTTAACGACTTAAATTATCTTCTGAGCTTCAGAGCGACGACATGTCACCTTATGACGTGTGTTTTTAACGATTCGAACAGCTGTTCCGTCTGAAGGGCAAGTTATCAAAGTGATCTTAAAATTGCCTCGCTTCTGTGACGTACCGTATCCTCACTCGTTCATCATCATAAAATTAGGGCCTCTTTTTCTCACGAACTAATTTTCAATTAATATTCATTTCTCGTATGTTCCAAATTTTGTGTGCAGAATATTCCCGAACTTTATTAATTACTTTAATATCCCTTTCGCATCTCTTTAACAGGCTCTCCCATAGGCTAGATGATGCTGTTGCTATTTTCTTTCGAGTGATATGCGATTATTAATTTAAATTTGTTAATCAAATATCCGTTAACACGCTTATTAATTATTATTTCGAACATTGATTGGATGTTTATTTACGATTATTTCACTGAACTGTGACGAGAAAGCATAGAATTATCGTAATTAATAAATAAAGCAGATGTTTGATTAAAAAAAGATCAAGCAATTGACGATGTGCAATAATATTAGTATTACGCCTTACTATCATTATTATTATTGAGATATTGTGCAATAATACACTGTGCCGAATATTTTATTAGATAACACGATTAGATATCAGATTTTTTCGCAATTTTTAATAAACAAATCGTTAGTTACTCTTGATGTTTACGACTTATATCTTAGCCTTGCTGTTATAACACGTTTGGCAACTATACGAATTGTTTAAATTTTGTTCTTGTAGCTGAATTGCACTATAGATTTCTTTCTGCAATGCCGTGGTCCGAGGTTTGATGTGTAGAGAAAAGCGGTTAGGGTTCCTTGTAAACTGTAGGTTTCGGCTGAACATGAGCTTAACTTTCCGTGTGCCATAAAACGTGAACAAACGTAATGACTTACAGGTTCAAAAGAAGCACGTAAACTATGTCACAACATCCTAACAACGTTGACGTTTTCAGCGCTTATTATTTGCAACGTCATTGAAAATTTAGCTAGATTCAGTGACGTAATTTGCCTGGAAATCTAGGGAGGGGAGGAGTATAGCCTCCCCCCCCCACATGCACACACCAATACTCAGCATATGCTATTTAAAGTAAATTTGAATTTTTGTTTTTCTAGGGTATGCTGTATTTTTTTTAAGGAGTCGTAAACCACCTAGCCTTCTAGTTATGGCAACAGGTACGTTTTTTATCACCCGATGGTTCCTATTGTCAAAGGGAAATGACAATAATATAATAATAATGTTTATTTATCATAAGATTTACAGAGGGGAAATTATAGTCTACACCTTGTGTAGAACATTTAACAAAAACATTTTTTTTCAACCATCATTGGCACTTAAACCTTATGATGTTTCCCCAGCAAAAATAAATAATTCGCGACTCTCTAATTCTCAAGTAACTCGGTAGATTTGTAACGTTAACAATAGCTATCATTATTGCATTTACGGAAGACCTTTACCTTGTCCTTTTTATTGCGTATAGACAGGCAGACAGGAAAGCCAAAAGCAATAGCGGGTTCAATATAAGCGCTTAAATAATTCTTGGTTCCGTCTACTTTCTAATCTGGGAAATGTTGTTTGCATCGTGTCCAAATTTTGGGTTTGTTTTCCATTTTCAAGGGAGTATCCGTTTCAGTTTCAGATTTGTCCCTTGTAGGACGTTACGAACACTAGACGTCAAATTTTGGTGCATAATATCCAAATGTAGTTAAATTCTGTGGTGTACGATTATAGGTCGTACGAATTTCGTCAAAAATAATACGTCGAAAACTAAGATTTCGACGTCAAAGAAACGTTACAAACTAAACGTCAAAATTACATTTACATCAAAATTAGCACGTTCTACCATTACACAAGAAATTTTGGATGTCAAATAATCCGTTTCCAAGGTAGCCATACAAACGTTGTAGAAACGTTTCTGATTTTACATGATTCGACGTTTCGGGCAACTATTCTTATACGTACTATAGACGTTTATTTCCTACGTGGGATATTTTAACTATTAGTGTGGGAGGGGGTCGAAACATGCATAAAATTTAATTTATGTTATTCCACACTATGCATGGAGTTATAATATATATGCATATATATGCATATATGCATGGAGTTATAAATGGTATTTTAAGCATTATAATCAAATTTAGTTGCCATGCGACCCCATCTACCCCTCGCACCCCTTCTCCTAACGCAATGTCCAAACTTTAACACTATTGGCTCAGCTTTCTTGAGATTTTGTCATACGTCTATGCGATTGGTCAGTGCTAACAGAATAAACCTTTACTTAATAAGCTATAAAGCCATGCAATGAGTAGATATCGGCTTTACTCAACTGAATGTACTTCCAGTGAAAAACAAAATGGTTCATCCTGATGAATGAGCACGTAGTGAATCGCTTAGTAATTTCAGTTTAAATATTTAAAATCTTTAAGGCACGTGCTTATTTACTTACACTTGTTACTTGTTATACTTGTTACTTTCGAGCAATCTTTAGCAAGTGCTATTTAATTATATTTATATTTCGAGCAATCTTTAGCAAGTGCTATTTAATTATATTTATATTTCGAGCAATCTTTAGCAAGTGCTATTTAATTATATTTATATTTCGAGCACTCTTTAGCAAGTGCTATTTAATTATATTTATATTTCAAGCAATCTTTAGCAAGTGCTATTTAATTATATTTATATTTCGAGTTTATATTTTTGCGTTAGTATGTCAATTGTCTAATTTGTTCCAAAATATTTTCAATATTGGTAGTTGAAAATGAGTTCACGATTTCGCCACAACTAGGGCTTTCGTAAATGCATTCGTTGACTGTAAGAAAATTTATATGCATGTTGCAATTTCAGTAAAGATAACGTTAAAAAATTTAAGAAATAATTAAATGTAATTAATTAAACGTTAATTATTGCATAATTTATAATGCCTTTTCTGTTTAATTTGCGAGCGATATATATATTGATTTCATAAATGTAATCAAAAGATGTGACAATATGTGCTATTTCGCTAATTTCAACCTAATAAAAATAGCTATTTTCTAAATTAGGTATTGAATTCATTTTCACTGGCTAGTCCTGGTAGCAAGAATTGATAAACTTATCAAATTTTATTAAATAAATTATATTTATTTAAAAAATCGAACACGTGTTATTTACTTCTACCTTTCTTTAGAAAAACATAATTTTTGGTACACAAATTTAGAGCTGAAACACCAAATAATTCAGAATTGTTCTGAAAATGGTGCTATGATGAAAATAGAGTTCACTAATTTTTCTCCAGAATTTTCAAATGCGTGGCAACCAGAAGCAAATTGCTCAATTCAGCAAATTCAAATTCAAATTGCTCAATCGGACAACCTACAGAATTTCCATCATCGATAACCCCCACAAAAGCCGATGTTTTTCAACATTATTTGTATATAAGAAAACGTGAAGAACTCACAAATGCTTCCAGAACAGAAAAAGAATGCTACAGAATTGTTTGTTTCCAAAGATGTGGATACTATTTGGTGAGAGTTTTCCTTTCCACATATTGGATTTGAAGGAATTGGTAAAAGTGTTGAACAGTTAACAGAATCGGCTAGCAAACTAAATAATGTGCAACTTAAACGAAGAAAGAAAAGTTTCCAACTTAAGTTAGAAGCATTTAATGAGATGCTTGATATCTGTATTTGCTCTTGTTATGACACGCAAATATGTAGAAAAGAATGTAGGTCTGATATTAGAGTTCCTATGATTGAGTGGGAATCCTTTGTCTGACAGAAGCAAAAAGAAAATTGGCTAGGGTCCATCTCTACAAAATTTACTGCTGTACTAAAAAGAACTGCTGACAGAATTCAAATATTAGAAAAGATAAAGACTAAGGTAAGTCTAGATACAAGCAATAGCATCACTTCAACTAGTGAAGACTCCTTGAATTGTTGAGACACACTACGAAAAGTTATGAAGTGCGAGTAAGAAACAACAAATTAACGCAGTTAAAAATGTTTAATTACACTGTTTACAGGCGGCGGATTAGCCACCGAAATATCTATCAACAGTGTAATTAAACATTTTTAACTGCGCTGATTTGTTGCTTTTACTCGCTCTTCACAGTGAAGACTCGTTTTATAATATTGAAGAAGAAATTATCTCAAAGCGACAACAACGACAATGAGATTGATTGTTCCTGATAATAAGTTGAAAGAAAGTCACCAAAATAGATTTATCTATGAAAATTTGGCTATTATAATAGATAGATGTCAGATAAGTTGTGGAGCTGTCGCAGCCGTAATAAATGCAGCTTTGAAAGACATGGGGATTTTCGAATAATCAAATATGTTGGATAAGAGAAGGAAGTCGAAAGGGAAAAAAAGTGAATTGGCGAAAGCAATATTCCAAAAATGAAATCAGAAAATGCGCAGATTGAATGCATCGGATTTGATGGGAGAAAAAATGAATCCAAAACTACGAAAGGAACGGAGTACGAAGAACACTATATTATAGTCAAAGAGGAAGGAGATGATTCTATGGACCATGTAGTTTTAAATAATGGAACTGCTCGTTACATTTCAGAAGAATTCATTACCTTTTTAATCGACTCTGATAGCCAAGAAACGTTGAAAGCTATATTATGCGATGACACTCCTATCAGTACTGGATAACGGGAAGGTAAAGTTATTTGATTAATTGAATTATATCTCAATAAACCACTCCAATTGATCGTTTGTCCTTTGCATACAAATGAGCTTCCCTTTATACACGTATTTGAAGCGATAGACGGAAACATTACAGGACCATGTACCAACAAAGGATTAATTGGGAACAAAATTAAAGAACTGACAAAATTGGACATAGCAAAATTTGCCAAAGTAAAAAGTAATGTTAAAAATTGCCTGCAGATATAGTTGTTTCTTTGCGTTGCGACCAGAAATGTTTGTATAAAATATGCATTAGCATACAGTCCGGGTTTGTTTCAAAACAATTAGCCGTAAGATCACCAGGCTAAATTCATCATCTAAGGTGGCTAACACGAGCTAATATGATCCTGCGGTTATATGTTTCATTAAAAAAAACACCCAGAATCATTACAGACCTTGTCAAAATCATCATGCAAGTTTATGCGCCAAGTTGGTTTTGTATTAAACCACATTCAAAGGTATACGAAGGAAAAAATATCTTTTGGCATATGAATCGCTTATTCAAATTTAGACAAAGAATATAGAGAAATTATGGTAAAGTCGCTGAAAAATAGCTCTTATTTTGCTTATATCCTGAGAATATTCTGCTATCCATGCTGATAGATTCTAGAAGACAGGTTAGAGATAAGGCAATTCAGGAAGTTATTCAAGCCAGAAGTACGAGCTACGGTGATATAAGAAACTTTGAATTGCCAAAAAAAAACCCCTCAATTTTGACGCAGAGGATTATGTTAATATGATTGATTGGAACAGTGGAATGGTTACTCCTCCTACAAATTTTACAAATGAAAATCTCTTTCAAGCTCAAACAGGACCACTATCAATTATCTTTCTTCCTTGTTATAGGCAGGGTGTAGAGCATGCTATAAATTTAGTAATTCAAGCAGCAAAAGAGAGAATAGGTTACGGGGACAGGCATAAATTCATTCTAAATGCACAAAAGTCGAGATAAAACTACTTGTATTTAATTGGAAAAGACAATGGTATTTAAACTAAATGTTCATTTGAACAATCTTTCATTTACAATTAATTAACTACTTTTACTTCCTGTAACGGAAACGACCTACGGTCAGGGCCGGTTCTGCTGACGGTGCAACACGTGCATTTGCACGGGATGACTAATTTCGAAGGGAGGCGAAATTGGCCCTAGACTGGGAAACTTTTAGGGGGAAAGTGCGGCAAACTTCCTAGGGCTGGCCCTATCTGGAGTTAACTTTTCTGAAAACAAGAGAGAGAGAGACGAAAAGTGTATTCAAGTATAGAATTTTTCGAATATTGTGCAAAGTTCTTTATTATTGTCATTAAACATTTTTCCATGTAAAATTCCAATATAAATTTAAAATAGGAGAGCGAGTGGATGCGAGTAGTAGGCTGTCGCATACTTTTTAAATTTTAATATGTTGTTTTCAAGAGCAAAATAAACTCCGAGCAATATGTGGAAACAGGTTACCAAATTTCGACTTCTCCCATTAATTATATTTCAGGATTTCCTCATGAAGAGTGGACTACTTCTCTTTCGCGAAGTATCCGATGTTGTATTGGATTAGGCAGTTTTCATTATTGTCCCAATCGAGTTAATGTAGGGCACTATCAATCCTTTCCGAAAGTCTTTTCTTTTATCTATGCCAGAATTGCTTGACTAATTTTGCTTCTTCGAAATAGTTTTCAAATTTGAAACGAAGAGTTCCTCTGCTAGCTTCTTCAGTGTTTTCGTTCCTTGATCAGTCCTATATTAATGAATGGTGTTACTAAGAAGCAAAACAATTAACAATGACGGTGGATTCTCCTATTAAGGACAACCACCCAAAGAACAGAGAAAAAACGTCGTTAAAGAGATAGTCAGATATTAATCGGGGTGTTGTGCTGAGTTAGAACTAACAGTTTAGTCGATCTTCTTCCACACTTGCAGGTTGTCAGTGCAATGGCTTATTTAGATTTTTTTCTATCATTTATTTTAATTTTAGTTTTCATTTTCTGCACATGTACTTTTAAAATAAAGAGTATATCTTGTGCTGAACTTCGGTAACCAATCCACAAGAATCTTCAAGATTTATAATTCTAAATTATTTGCAAAATACAAGGCTGTTCCTTTATTAAGGCAGCAAGAACTGGAATGTTTTACTTTGTTGTTTCGTTAGATCATTGCAAAAGCTACGTTCCAACTTCTTCTGTTTTAAGACAATGAATTTTTAGACTTCATTCGATGACAGTCAGATCCACATTTTTACACAGCCTCAGATATCTTCTCGCAACGTGCCAAATTGCCATAAAGAATAGACTCAGGATGCTGAGATTGTTTAGCTTTCTGCTTACCAACCCGGCCGTATCGGATCGGGTTCGAAGGGTGAGGGTAGCTTGAAAGGTGTTCTCACTTCCAAGTTAGCAACTGGGGTTACAACACAAAGAAGTATACTGATAAACACTCAGCAGGGATTCTGGCTACTGATAATTGTTCAATATGTGTGAATTTTTCAAAGGGGAACGGCTTTAGTACCTTTTTTCTTTGGAATCTTCTGTATTTAGGGTGGGACGCAGTTTACATTCCACGTATTGAGCTGAAGCTAGACAATACAAGAATGTCCTTAGCCTTATTTCCTGCATTGACTTGTCAATCAGAACTCAGGAATGAACTTTTGGTATGGATGGGAAGTACAAGTCTTCTTTGATATTCTTTCAATTGAGCAAAAAATTAGCTGATCTAATTCTGTGATTTTTTTGCGAAATTATTTGAAAATTTTGTAACCACTCTTTCAATTGTATACTACACCAGGCTTCAAATTTCACCGAAATCGCCATAAAAATAGGTAAGTTACATAAACCTTGAAATGAATTTCTGAACTTTCGTAAACACATGCTACAATTAGGATTCAAAAGTTGCGATCCGTAGAAAAAATTTCTGTGAATAATTTACTATGAATATAGATTATAGAAGGGGAGAGGGAGGGTGGGAGTAAGTATTTATAGTCTGTGGGAATATCACGTTGTTTTAGTCAAATTAAAAATTAGCTTCTGCGGATAGCTTTTTAGACGTAATCAGTGTTGAATTTACACATACGTGTGAGCGAGAGGAAATGAATAAATTAGTTTGTATTATTGTTTAGACAGGGAGTGATCAACATCAGCAAAAATTTTTTCTAGGAGGGGGCGAAACATGTATATATACACACGGTTCGATTATTACAAGTTTGGGCCAAGGCACAACCTTTCTCAGAGTTTGGAGGGTCCCCCACCCCACCCCCACCAAGCATGCTCGGCAAAATTTCATCATGTTATATCATATAATTATAAAATTTTGGGGCCCCCAAAAGAAGGGGTCCTGCTTGCCAGTGAAATAATCAGGGCCTGCACACACACACACTCACATATATGCATGTTATAATATAACCTGAGGAAATTCATAGTATAGAAGAGGGCAAGCGTCTCACTGCCCTCCCCCATCTTCAGGTGTCTATGAGGAAAGAATGTATAAATGGACTAAATTATAGGGTAGATGAATATATAGGCTGTCACGTGATATTGATTTTACTCAATTAAAAGTTGGGCATATAAAAGCATCTGCAAGGATGGAGCATAAATAACATCTGGCTGTAAAGAGAGAGTGGGGGGGTGAGGGGGGTAAGTGTGGTGTTATATTAATTTGCATATATAGCTATACCAGACAGCCACAGAAATTAACAGGGGTGTAAAGAGGGGTGGCGGAGGGGATGATTTCCCCGGACCTGAGCTTCGATTACACGAGGCGGAAAATTTTGTAAAAACATTATTTATATTAAATTGGTGAATTAAGAAGTTCAAGAAAATCAAAATAGTAATAAACATTTGGCAATCAACACGTTTTGCCTGTTCTTTAGTACTCAAAACTATAAATGAAGAGGGGAAGACAAAGATTGACAGACAATATGATGAATTACAATAAATGATTCGAAAAATTGCAGCCATGCGCCATAAATATGAGAATTACTCAAAAATGACACATTTTTATAAAATTTATTTCACCCAGGTAAATTTCTAATGAAAGGAACTATGAAATTGTATAAATATTTTAATATCTATTTTATTAACAGGCATTCTCTGCATGATTCAGCACCTTCCTCCAGCTACGCTCCAGCATACATATAACATATATTTTAATAAAGGTTTATTTTCATTTACTTCTTTTGTAATAAGAATATATATTTTAACTTATGAATGTGCGTGTGTGTGCAAATGTTGTAATGATCGTACATGCAGTTACGAAGAATAGTTGCCATTTTGAGCATTAGTCTATTAAGGTCTCACGACCCTTAGAGCTTCAAAAATTCGATTTTGGGGGTTATTTTTTTTAAGAAAGAATAAATATTTCTTAATATTTTGGTACTAAATTTGTTAAGATATTTCAATTTTTAACGAAGATATGAATTTCTACGTGATGCGCGATATTTAAATGTGCTATTTAAAGAGGCGTTTTAAATGGCGACTACCATCGAATTACAACGGAGAAACGAAGTGCTGCGTCCAGTTTAGAGGCACGGAGGACAAAACGAAAGACAAGTAAAAGCTGATAACGAGGCACTTAAAGACTAGGAAGGTACATCATTTGCTGCTGATGTGTTTTGAATAAAGGAAAACATTTTTAATTAAAAAAATCTATAATTTAAACTTTAAACGTGTTTTTCTCAAAACGAAATTTTGGGACTTGCGCGCAACATAAAGAAAGAACTACTTGTTCAATTAGTATAAAATTTTTCACAAATATTGTGTGGACACAACTGCATATTCTGAACTAAAAACATCAACATCTGAGTAATATTTATGAAAACAATTTTTTTTATGTGTAAAAATTATGATAAGTTTAAATTGCGACAAACATTTTCGATTAAAAAATATTTCTATTTAATATTTTTTAAAGATCCTAGAACAAAACAAATCTATGTATATAACTATTATTTTGCTATAGAAATTTATTAGTTTTGGCGAAAATAGTTTTTTTAATCATGCGCGCAAAACTTACATGAATTGAAAAAAGTGTAAATACTTAACATTAAAAAAAATTATTTTTTAAATGACCAATTTAGATATTCTATGTATAGTAATATATTCATAAAGCCAGAAATTCATATAATATTAGAATATAAATTCTTTATTTCAAAATTAGTTGTAAGTGTTCTACAGAGGTTTGAATTTCCCTTCAAAATAGTCAATTTTTGCTTGCTTAACAGTCGTGAGACTCTAATAACAAATAAATGTAGTAATATATGTGTAAATATATAAATGTGAGTTGACTTTTCAAATAGGGCTTCACCCAGAATTCATTTTTTGCAGGGCCTAAGGTTTTTTCTTGTGCCATTTGATGCCTCTACCCTATTACCCATTGTCAATTGAGAAATAAATAGAAAATAATGTTTTTAATCAAATTATTTTCTTAAAGCAAAACTGAACACGTCGTTTGCAATTATAAAATGTTTTAATAAAAAAATTTATATCAGCTATATTTATATTCATGGCGACGGTATTAATATAACGATCTTTAAATAATTGTGATCAGTCTGTTAGATTTAGAGAATTTTATTTTTGGTTTGTTTTAAAAGCTAAGATCAAAATAAGGTGTATCCACGAGGACACACTTATCTTTCCACAGGGATAGACAAAAGACCAATGACCACAAAGGAGCTCAATAGTAAAAATCCTAGTCCCTTACCACAAAGGGAGATTAAAAGAAACCACAAATACAACGGTTGTGCAAGGAAAGGAGCTTGGGCGAGTCCGTTTCGAAAACTGGCTTTCGGTCCATACGTCGATAACTAAGGGTATGAGAAAACTTAGAAAATTTTGGGTCTTGGTAGGCAAAGGGTTAGAAAACTCTAGTTCCCTTTTCCATTCCTTAGTAATTTTTACCTTATCTTAAAGCGTGAGTCGTTTTTTTTTTGGCAACCATTTTTCATCCAGTAAAACTAAACTTGAACAAAAAACTCTGATGAATCCTTTAAAGGAAATCTTATCAGTTCAGAGCCAATTGAGGCACTTGCATTCAGCAACAAGAAACGTTCCACAACAAGAAATGTGAAAAACCAAGGCCAGACGTCGGTAAATAAAAAGAAGTCGATTATCCGAAATATATCACTTCTATAGAACATTTGTTAGAACCGCAAAATACGGTCATTAAACGGGAATTGCGGTTAATTTAAAAAACGTTATTAAGAGAAATTAATTACGTTATTTCTGTGAAGCTTTTGCAGGCACCACGAGGTGCCCTTTTTAAACCGATATATCGGTTAATAATAATGTCTTATTGAAAGAGTCAACTGCAAAACAATTATACCAAAACCCAATTACGAAGATGTGATTGAAAACTTGATCACATTAATTCTCATTCGCAAGACGAAATAAATTTTGTTAGTAAGCATTCATCAGCAAATCTATGAATATGGTTCGAATGTGTGGTTTAGCCAACGCCCGTCAAAGAAGATGTTGCAAAACTTAGTCCGGTAATCTTGAAGCTTGGCTTTTCCAATCCTTTTCTTTTCATTGGATTATTAGACACTGTGGAATCTAGTGAAATAACCAGGCAGATATGTCCGCAAAAAAGGCTCCAAAGAGCAACAGTTGATGAACAAGGAAACATCTTTCCACATTGCAAAACTTTCTATCAAGAGGTCCCTGAATTTGGAGTTCCATAAAGATCTTTTGAGTATAATCGTCACAAAAAACTATAAACATCTAGTAAATACAAATATGTTCCTCAATGACCACGTCGTGAAGCAGTGGCAACATTTAGGACATGACTGCTTAGCGAAGCATCTTTTTCAAATTGTCTACCCACAAATTGTCTGCTTTGTTCAGGAGATGAGACCATGAACAGACGACACCTTCAGTGATGCAAAACTCTTCGCGTGGTCATCAAGACGGAGCATTACTGGGAAGTAAGGTTCCGAATGGGATTAATAATATTACACATTGTGCTCTTTTCATTTGTATGTCAATTTCCTTGTCATTTAAAACAATATTTTCGATAGAGCCTTTATATTTTTGATAAAAATATTTTCAACAAATCTTTTCAAAATTCAAATAAAATATAATTTATAAACCGATTTAATTATAAAAGATCAATAAGCGATCTAATTCAAATGGATTAATAATCGACATAATTCTAATACGTTAATAAACGATCTAATTCTTATAGATTATCAATCTAATTCTAATATGTTAATAATCGATCTAATTTTAATAAATCAATAATCGATTAATTTCTAATAGATCAATAATCAATAAAATTGTAATAAATTAAGTATCAATCAAATTATAATAGATTGTTCAAATTCTAATTGATCAATTATCGATATAATTATAATGATCGATAATCGATCCAACTCCAATAGGTCAATAATGGATCAAATTGTTATGGTGATAACAGGGTTGTAAAGTTTTAAATAGTTAGTTAGAATTCCGAATTAGAAATTTAGAATGAAAGAATTAAAATTGAAGTTAAAGTATTTTTTTAATTAGGTTTATAAATTTAATTTACTTATTTATTAGATTAATAATTTAAGAACTCTACAACCCCATTACCATTACATTCAATATCAAGTTTATTTATTTTGAATAGTAATAGACTGTCTAACAAAATCGATCGCTTAAATAGTACAATGCAATTATTATGGTGTTTTAACTATCTAAGATTATAACCCTAAAAAATACGAAGAAAAAATAGATTCAAAATTAAACAGGCAAGAAACATGAAATAAGGTATTAACTGTGCTATTTATTTAAGCATTGGGGCCAATAAAAGTTTTCATGATTACGTATTAGTACAAAATACATATCTTCAAAATTTCCCTTTTGAATAGGGAAAACATCCATATTTTCATACTTCTTTCCTTAACAAAAAACGATCTCCTTTAATCGTCTTTCGTAGGTTTATATCTTTTTTTTTATATATATTTTTGTTTACAATTGAAAATATCCTATTACTTTAAATTATGAAACCAAATTCAATTACCAATTAAGTCATTTATGCTCACGAATTTCACTGGTATATAAAAACCACCAGAAAAGAAATCTTAATCATATTACAATTTTAGTGAGAAGGAAGCGCTTAGAATTACGAATTGGTGAAATGAAGGAAAGGCAACTTACACTTTTAAATAATTGTTGGCCAACACCCCAGAAAAGCATCAGTTGGGGGGGAACACATTCTCCTTGTCTTAAGGGATCCTATTAGTTATTGGTCTACACTCTTTCTGGTGATTTTCGCTGGTTATTCACATTTCGCCATCTTGTGAAAATTAGCAAAGTTCGAAGGACTGCCAGATTCTTAGGTCGCCAAATACAGCCAACTTCCATTTGGCTTATGTTAAACTATCGCCATGTCAAACGCCAGGTTTGAAATTGGTGGCCCCACTTTGGCAGCCCAGAATTAGCCTTTGACCCCGACATGCACATGTCCGATGCTGTGTCTACGATGTCTAAATTTAACTCCAATGTTTGATTTCGACAAGGAATTTGTTTAAACTTAAGACTTCATTGGCGCCAATCGTTGATGGAAATTAAACATATTGCAGGGAGAGAAATAATAGATTTTAGGTACCATGATAGGCCAAAATTATTTTATTTCTGTGTTAAATGTGGGCTTTTAAAAACTAAATATAATATGTAGAACAAAAACAAAAAGGTGGGTTAGTATGTTATGGGGGTCCTGCTTTTAAAAAGAAAAGAAATTTAATTATATGTACATTATTTATATACAGAATTTTTAAGTGATAATGTCTGTGCTAATAAAAATCAAATTAATTTAAAATTAACGCCTTTGGTAATTGAATAAGCATTTTCTACAAACATTTTCGTTAGTCACATAAATATAATTAAATTTAAAGTTCCTGAAAAAGTATTAACAATGCAGAGTTCTTTTATTTTGATGCACTTTACGCCCACAGGATGTGGATAGTCCTTGTGGATGGAAGATGATATGTAGAACTTGTAAAACGACCAGAGTTGATTCTATTTGACTTTAATCTATGAAAACGTCGTTGAACGTTGAGGGTATCACTTCGTGAGAAACATTAATTAACATGAACATCATCAATGGAATAATGGAAGACGGTTATCTTGAAGTACAATCTCATCTGGAATAATCAAATAAAGAGCGGCACAGTAGCGAAGAAAAATACATTTATAATATCTAAGCATATATTTATATATAGAGAGAGAGAGAGAGAGAGAGAGAGTGCTTTTTTTATTATTTATTTATCTATATGCTCCTGGGTGTTAAATATCATTTATTTATTTGTTTGTTTAAAAAGAAATCAAATTTCCCCTTAACAAAATTCTAATCGATCAATAATCGGTGTATTTATAAAAATCAATAAGCGATCTAATTATAATAGGCTAGTAATTGATATAACTGTAATAGATTCATAATCGATTAAACTCAATTTATTTTATCATCATATGTTTTTGCTTATCCATAGGAAGTTCAAATGCATCAGAATCTTCTTACATTATCTTGGAAGGGAAGAAAAATCCCAATACTAAAAAGCGAATATCCTTATTAAAAATGAAGAAAAAAGAAATTTTGGAGATGCGTGCACGATTAGGAAATTATGAGTAATGAACAAAACAGCTGCGGAAGCTTATTTCCAAAGACAACGCGAAGACAACTGCAAAGAAAAGAAGAAATCCAGCTTCCTAAATTTTGCGCCGGACGGGAAACAGCGACGTTTTTGCTCCAGTAAACATACGCTCGAAATACAGGGCTCCAGCCGGTACAGAATTTTCTTCGGACGTAATTTTATTGCTTTACTGGATCGATACGGTTTGGTCCTCTCCTTTTTCTTTCTTTCATCATCCGGGAGAAGTTGAGCAAATTCTGGATTCGCAGACTCCTGGAAACAGATGAAAGTGAACGATCCCGTTTTCCCGATTCCTGCTTGTTAAAGCCGCCACTGTAAAGGCAAAGAAACGTGTTTTCCGCCATTTAGGCATCAGGAATTGCTTTACTGTAGAAATGGGAGAGAAAGGTTACAACAAAACCACAGTATGCGTAGTTTTAGTTCCTCCTTCTCTCTTAGAATAGAGAATATTATTTTTAAAAGTTGCATAAAAATAAAAGAAAATATTTAATTTCTGCTATCCTACCTTTTACGCTATTTAATATTCATATTAAATAGAAATTGTCGTTGTATATAATATTTTTTACATTAAATAAAAATGAGCATTAATTATCA
>QLNU02015270.1:6210244-6223138 GCA_006491805.2 Dysdera silvatica | reverse complement strand
GAAGAAAGGAAGATCCCCTGGCGATGATGGCATTACATTAGATATCTTAAAAGAAGCTGGAGAACATGTAGAAGACATACTCGCAAAATTCTTTACCAAATGCCTCAACAGTGGTAACATACCAAACCAATGGGATTCTGCAACAGTAATTCTTTTGCATAAAAAAGGTGATAAAGAGGATTTAAAAAATTACCGACCAATTAGCTTGTTACCTGCTATTTATAAAATCTTCACAAAAGTGCTAACACATCGCCTGCAGAAAAAATTAGATGCAGCTCAACCAAGAGAACAAGCTGGATTTCGAAGTGGATTCAGTACAGTGGACCATATTCAAGTATTAAGAGAATTAATTGAAAGAACACATGAATATGAACTTCCATTGTGTGTGGCATTTATTGACTATGAGAAGGCCTTTGACTCTATTAAAACATCAGCAGTCATCAACTCTTTAAGATCAACAGACATCGAGGATGTGTACATTGACATGGTGAAATGTGTGTATAAAAATGCAAGTGCAAAATTTCGGTTACATAAAGATACCAAAACTATCAAACTTGGCAAAGGGGTGAGGCAGGGAGATACCATTTCTCCAAAACTTTTTACTTCTGCTTTACAGATGATTTTTCAGCTGATAAATTGGAATAACAAGGGAATAAAAATAAATGGTGAATATTTAAATCATCTGCGGTTTGCTGATGACATTGTTATTTTTTCAACGGACCCATTAGAACTCCAAGAGATTATACAAGAGTTCTCAACTAGAAGTGAAGAAGTTGGACTGAAGATGAACCTACAAAAAACTAAGGTCATGTTCAATAATTTCGTAGAGGAAACAAAAATACAAGTTGACAACATTGAGCTAGAAATTGCTGATTCATATATTTACCTTGGCCAGCTGATTTCAATGGATGGCAACATTATGAAAGAACTCAACAGACGTATTAAACTTGGCTGGAGTGCATTTGGAAGAAACAGTTTTATCCTGAAGGGGAAATTGCCTTTATGTCTAAAAAGAAAAGTCTTCAACCAGTGTGTATTGCCAGTCCTCTCTTATGGATCAGAGACATGGAGTCTAACAGTTGGAGCAATACGAAAGTTACAGACAACGCAAAGGAGCATGGAGAGGTGCATGCTTGGAATAACTAGGAGAGATCGAAAAAGAAACACTTGGGTGAGAGAGCAAACTAGAGTAGAGGACATCATTGTTAAAGTAAAAGGGCTGAAATGGCGATGGGCTGGGCATATTGCAAGAAGAACTGATCAACGATGGACAACAGAAATTCTGAACTGGATTCCAAGAGACCACCGAAGACCTAGAAAACGTCCTCAAACTAGATGGGTGGATGAAATAAGAAAAGAGGTTGGGGTGACGTGGAAACGAATGGCCCAGGATAGACTTGTGTGGAAAGCATTTGGAGAGACCTTCATCCAGCAGTGGATAGATAATGGTTGAATATGATGATGATGATATATATATATATATATATCTGTCAAAACAGGTGTTTCATTCATTGTTAGTCATAAATCTCAATTGTTGTAGTCAGAAAAAGCAAACCAATAACAGGGATTTTGTGCGGTCCTTGATGAAGAACAAAATTCTTGGTATGGGAAACCTATCATTTACTCCTCTTCCATTATAGCTCTCTGTTCAGTTATTTGTTTATTTATTTGTTTATTTTTGCATTCTGTTTTATATGTGCTTACATTTTCCTTTTAGATGGTTATTACATGTCACAATCCTGACAACTTTGTGTTATATTTATAACATAAAATTGATCTTCGATGTTTGTTCCAACACTGAAGAAACGTATAACATTACAATTTGTAGAAATTTTATGCATCTAAATCAGGGTTTAAGTTGGATATTTTTTTCTTTTAGCATTTCAGTGGAAATTTAACAAAATTTAGCGTTTTTAAAATTCCTTTAGCTTTTTTTCTAATTTAAATACTTCCGATATTTTTGAAAATTTTGTCCCTTAGGCGAACACTGAACAAAATAACATATTTAAAATTTTGGCCTATAAGTAAAAATTTTTTGTTTTTACAAAATTATACAATTGACAATATTATTGGACAATCCTCCTTGACTTTACTACACACCATAGTTGGAAGGCACTTTCAAAATCAAAATTATTTCGAACAGGTCATTCAATATTTATCATTAGCAATTTGCTTGCATGGTTCGTTGTTAAACGAATTTGCAAGTCACTTTTAATCAAGTTCATTTGGGAGAAAGCCCTTTCACAATCTGCAGTATGCATAGGTATACTTGCCGCATATTCAGTTATTGAACACAGTGAAGGAAATTCTCCATTCATTTCATTTTGATTTAAAAACTGTAGTCACTGCAAAAATGAAAACTCCTTTCTTTACATCAGGCACCTACAAATTTCTTGAAAATATTACATTCTGACGGCTGCCGCCGGCATAAAACTGTGAAAATTTTTAATTTTCAGGGCTTTCGCTTTTTAGCGAAAGTGGTATTAAATTTTTTTGCAAAACACCATATCCTTTCGTAAATGCAAAATAAACTAACGCAGCTAAAACCCTGGTGTGAATTCAAAACCCAAAATATTTTCGTAGTATGAACATTTAACTCCAAGACACTTAACGGATATTCATATGTCATTTAAGCAACAACGCATTAAATTAGTTCTACATATATAACCGATAGCATCTTTTCAGAAAATGGCACGTTCGTGCTTTCTTCACATCTGGGGATTTGAAAAATGCAATGAACAGATCAGTTTCTTCCCTTAAGGCTTCACTCCTGCCCCTCCCTCACTAATATGCTTCATTCTCACTATTAATGTCCTGCCTTTTTTCGTTTCTCTCTCACCAATTACAGGTCTTGCGTTTTTTCATCTAATCTAGCACGTCGTAACGCTCTCATTTAATGGTTCTTTTGTAATTTCCTTTTAAATACTTTCTGCATTGTCTGCCTACTTACGCTTCTTCCAATTCTTTCTTCTTCTTTAACACTTTGCGTATCCCCTTTATGTCCAGTTTATTTTTACCGTTTAATGTTTTTGGGACCTCTGTTTTTATTTAAAATTCGCTTTCTTCGAACTTCTTCAAACAATTTCTGTTAAGCAGTATATATTTTTAATATTTAATACTAATTCAAACATCTTCAATACGAATATGCTTAACGCGAATTACTTTTAATGAGTACTGGTTCCTAAATTCCCTTCAGATTTGAATAAATTATACCATCTCATCCTATCTGAATAACGCGTACAAACAAAAAATTTGTCACTATGAATGTTCGTGTCAACAGAGTTCGACTGCATATTAAAATTGTGTATAAAACGGTTTTTCTGATTGTATTACAGTGGGTTACATTTAATGACAATATATTGGAGCTCAATTACAATATAAGAGGATCTTTATTACAATATATTGTATCTCAAATCACTACTTTCTTAAGGGATTGGTTAGCTATGTGGGCCCCGACCCCAAATTAGAAAAGTTTATTTATTATACATCATATTTCTGTTTTTGCAAAAATTTGGAAATTAAAAAGCTAGCGTAAAAAGAACCCCAAACGTGACTGAGCCCAGAACCTCCCGGATGCGTGAAGACGGACCTGCTACGGGTCAGCATCCCAAAGTATTTAAAATAAAAGTCAAACTACTATTTAGTGAAAGGCAGAACACTCATGACTATGTTTATTTAAATAATTTTGGTGGAGATTCTGAAAAGTAATTTGCGTTAAAACTGTGTAAATGTACACATTTTTTACAGGAACACATAATTTCTAACAATTCCGCATTTTGTGGAAATTTATGGAACATATCGACGTGTTCTCTTCATAGAATGCAACTGGAGAAATTTTGCAAAGATGTTCAATGAAAATAAGGCATTGTCTTTAGCGTGAGACAGTACGTTAATTCAGCAGTAACATCTTAGCTAGTACAATGTCGTCACCGGTCTAACGCATAAGAACAGATTCAGAGACGTTTCGAGAACTACTCTTCCCTTTATCAAGCTTCATTAATAATATTTTAGCTAATCGGGAGTGTGAGCGATGTCATCATTTTTATCACTTTCCTGGTTTTCTAATCATTCTACGTTTTTGCTAAACGTTGTTCCATAATTACGTATACAAGATCTTCGCTTTCATTTTGACGAAAAGGAAAAGACTTTCGTTAGTGGAGGAGAACCCTTCATGATTTTTAACGTAATACTGTTCCAGAATAATTTAGTCTCAACAAAGGCCGAATCCAGAATCTTCGAGTTAGAATCCTTCAATCCACAGTAAGCACAGCAATTTTAAATCACTCATCTCTGCTCCGGTAAAGCGATATGGTGGCCCAAATAAAAGACGCAAATTCAGGTTATATTATCAATTTATTCACTCTCTTTAAACATTATCTTTCGAATAAACGTCTGTCTCGATTATCTACAGATTAAGTTAACTGTAATTAATATTCCGTATTTTGATTTGCACGCTAAATTTAATATTCATTATTTTATAGTGTTCAGTGTTAACTGTTCCTTATATTTAATTTCCCGTCATGTAGCTCTTCCATACATATTCGTCTCCTTTAAAATCATTTAAATTTAATTTGACTCATTATTTAAGTTATTTATTTTTACCCCTGAAATAAAGAGAGTTACTAATTTCATTAAAGTGGAGAAATATCTTTCTTCAAGAAAATAAGCCCGTTCGTCTTTAATAAAGAGAACATCAACATATATTTTTGCGTTCCAATTTTTGCTGGTAGGTTTTATTTTCGTTTTGCGCAAGCCCCCACAGAAAATATCAATGTGATTTGAAGCATTATATGCAGAGGCACCAACTGTATGAGATTCAGTTCTCTTCGATCTGTCAAGAAATATTTGCTGGACTTGCCTAAAATTGATGAAAAATAAATTCAGATCATAGTTGAGAAAGAAAGACATAACATATAAACAATGCATTGTTATTTATGTTTTAACTATTTATGGTTGATTCACTTGATTGTACGTTCGGATTTTTTTATGTTGCTATGTCATCATTTTTTTAAGGATTTTAACTGTTCGGCTTTGAACAAGTCTTCTTCAGAGGTCTGTGTATAGCAAAATACAAGGACATATTAAGGGGTGGGGGTCCAGTACCACATTTCTTATAAAAATTATTTTTGAAGATATGCTTTCGACTTTTTCTCTTATAAAAATTACAGCATAATTGTAAGCATAATATATACTCAAAACTATTAGTCGTTAATTTGTTTGTTTGTTTTAATTCAAAGTATGTGAAAAAAACTCGAAAAACTAATGTCCAGTATTTTTTATATGACTCAAGATTGACTTTTGATAAAATAAAAATATTTTCTTATAAATAATAATAATAATATGAAGAAAATATAGTCTTCAGAAAATTTTGATAAGTTGTTTATAAAAAATATTAAAAATAGAAAAATTTCAAAATTGACGTTTTTTGAAACTTTGGCGCTATAGCTGTTATTATCAAAATTCATATTTTAGGCTATAATACATATGAAAATTCTGAGAAGATAGATTAGAGAAAACTACATTAATAACGTACCTTGAAAGTTTCTAACGTTTATCTGAAACGATTTTGAAGATATATTAAATTGAATTCGTAAAATTTCAAATAAGCTTAATTTGAGAAAAACACATTTTAAGTTTGTCGAGTACAGCATAGACTCTTGTTACAACTTTACAATGATTATCATTTTGGGGAGGGGGGATCTAAATTCCTCAGGAAAAAATCCAAAACACCATTGAATTCTGAAAAACATACAATTTTTTTCATGCAAAAAATTAAAAATTGAATTTTTAATCCAAAAGCGGAACCAGAACCCTTTAAAGTGATAAATTCAACAAACAATGTTTAACTAATTATTAATAATAAAAGTTATAGGTGTTGTCCTTCCAAATACATTTGAATTCATCTTCCTTCCCTTCCAATGTCGACGCTGAAACGGTATGAAAGAGATTGATTTTAGATTAGACGAAGCACCTTGCAAACAGGCGAATCTGTACACTTTTTCTGTAACATACAAAATCGTCAACTAACGAGGGCTGTTTCTAGGTTTTTAACTACTACCTGCTTCTTCCGTTTTGCAAAGCCCTGGGGTCACCAGTGCTCGAGCCTCTAAAAGGAATCATTTGCATCAATCTCCGAATGAATTACCATGTCTCTTTACGTGTCGTAGTATTTTATCTATACCTTTCTTTATCTTTGATTTCGCAATAAATACTTTTAATTTCAACCTTGCCTTTACAGATAAGCGTTGTCTGGATATAGAAAAGGGCTGTCGGAGTATTGTATTTTCTTTCTTGCAGGGAATCTATGAAAAACTAATATAATTTTTCCACCAATAGGCATTCATGACTTCCTCTGCTTATGCTTACACGTTCCCAAATGCATAGCTGAAGATAGGATCGCCAAAAATCTTTACTTCGGTACCATGTGACGTATTTTGGAAACCATTGAATTTTGAAGTTGAGGCAATCTTGCGTATTTTGTTTCACCTATGACATTTTGTTTATAATTGTCCTACTAATTGAACTCGCTTGTGCTATTTCAATATTCTTAATTGTTTCTGTACGACAGAAACAAAATAATTATGCAAAAATAAGCTCTGTGGTGACCCACTCCGACAATCAATTAAAAACTATTTTTTGAACACACGTCATCCATTGAGTCTAATCTTTCCGAAGTGGTTATGAAAAATCTTCATACCACGCCCCGAGAAAAACGACAGAAATTTTTCCTGTTTTGATGCTTCTCCAGAAACGATTCCCGTGAGACGTATTTTAGTAAAATGAAATTTCTCTCTTTTCTCCGGTTCAAGGCCACTTCGGAAAAAATTTCCTGTGGTTCGGATTACTTTCCCCAATTCCATTTTCTCTTCTTCTGAAATAGCATACACATTCGAGCACTGCGTCCGGAATTTTATCCGGAATGATGGAAAAATATCCGTCGTCACGGCAACGCTCAATAGCTAAAAACGAGAGGATGTGTTTGAAGCCATCATTCTGGAAATATTATAAAAAAAATCGGCATATCGCTCTCTATCTTTTTTCATATCTTGTGATAAAACTAGGCCACTTCCGGAACTGCTAAGAGAGTTTTTAATCCTTTCGTCTTCAGTGTTATCAAAGGATGGATGTCTTCATCAAGCAAGTCTGTCTCTTAAAGTTCGCAAAGCAATCATTGAAATGCTGAAAGTTTAGAGATCGCAAAGCAAACATTTCAGATACTGATGATTCACAGATCGCAAGGCAGTCATTTCATTGCTGATACTTTAAAGATCACAAACCGTCCCATTCAAATTGGACAAATAATCATAATCGCTGATCATCTTCAATATTCATAGGTTCTTCAAAGTATTATTAAATGTGCAAAAGTGTGCAATTACATTCAGGGGCGGATTTACTATTTTGCCGCCCTTGGGCTGTTTTTTGTTTTTGTTTTTTGCCGCCTTTTCTTCCTCGTCCGCTTCCTCCAATCAGTGGTAGGAACAGGGCCGGCTTTTCGCATAGACAAAGAAAAAAAATATCTAGGGGCCGTTTGCTTGATTTCTTTTTTTTTTTGAGGGGTCTGGCGCAGTGAAAACACAACGCTACTTCAAAATCGTTGCCAAAAAGACTTTATGGCAAGGTTTGTTTGAGTTTTTATGACACAAAAGAATCTGAACTATACTTGGTCAAACGTACCACCAGGACGGTAATTTTATCGCGGCACGAATTTACGGACTTTTTTTTTTGCGAATTTTAGAATTTTAGAGTTTTTCTATGTACATTGCATACAAATACGTTACCTGTACTTACTTTATTTTCAAATTTTCAAATTTAAATCTCAGAACGGATTTAGTGAGCGATTGGATATAACGATCATTTTCGTTGGTTCCAAGATCCACGATATATACGGTGCTAATGTAATCACACAGGCTTAATTTATACTACAAGGAGCCTGGAAAAAAATATATATAGCCCCACGAAGCATTATTCCGACCCTGGGTAGAAATATAAAAAATTTACATTCAATTTACACCAAAAACTTTCATATTGACGGTAAAAATGTTGAAAAACAAAATGATAAATTGAGACATAAACATTAAATAATATTAACTTATATTGAAGTATTATTTCTTTTTGGTATATAATAAATCAAATTCAATTTTATCGAAATAAATTTTAATTTTAACAAAAAAATAAAAGCACATCGAATACTGGTATTTAAATGGAAAGCATGACGTCTAGCTTTCTTCTCGGCAAAACATCTGATTATATCATCGTGTGATATTAAATTTGTTATATCAGAGTCAATACACAATATTTCTAATGTATTCAATCTTCACACATTGTTAATCGCAGGTAGATTTTAAGTTTCTTAAGGCAAGAAAAAGATCGTTCTGCGGAGCAGTTTGTGGCTGCCATACTCGTAATCATTCTAAATGCAATATCAACATTAGGATATACTTTATGCAGTCCGTTTTCCCATAACCATCTGTATAACATACACGGTGCAACAGACTAATTATCCTAGTAGGCTGGAAGCTTGATGAAGCTTTTGGATGTTTCAGGTTATCATTACGCCCGGGGCCGGCTCGTGGTTTTTGCCACCTCAGGCAGAACGATATAGTGCCACCTCTACCAAATACACATTTACTTTCGTTTTTATAATATATACTTTCAAAAAATATTTTATAATTTGATAACGCCTCTCAAATTTTGCCGCCCTAGTTTATAGCCTAGTATAGCTCACTGGGAATTCGGCATTAGTTGCATTAGCACTTTCGTGATTGATTGAGTGATTGATAAATTTATTAGTAGAATGATTGATTTACTTTTGGTCTCAAAAGCAGCTAAAGTTGTGACACGCTAAATTAGGTCTGCATTTGTACGTGTTATTATGAGCTGACTAGCAGGACTGTATATGAGACTTTGAAAACATCAGTGGTATAGGTCATTAAAGTTAAATTTTTGAATTGTCCATCCTCTGAGGTTGCCTCGTTGTCTACAATACTGGTATGTATATATATTATATATCCATAGTGTAATTAATTGGCTACAGGAAGGCCCCACATTACCGTTGGCCAAAACGAAACTGGCGGTTCGTTGGACGCAAATCCTTTCTTATCTCATTTTAAGCAAAAATGGACTTGTGCCATTGTCGTTTTCAAAGACTCCTATCACAGAGATCTGTTTCTCAAAGACTGCACAGCAATCATTTCAAACGTTCATAATTTAAACATCGCAAAGCAATCATTTCAAATGTTAATAATTTAAAGATTGCAAAACAATCATTTCCAATGTTGATAATTTAGAGGTCGCAAAGCAATCATTTCAGATGTTGATAATTTAAAAGATCGCAAAGCAATCATTTCAAATGTTGATAATTTAAAGGTCGCAAAGCAATCATTTCAAATGTTGATAATTTAAAGGTCGCAAAGCAATCGTTTCAAGTGTGGATAATTTAAAGATCGCAAAGCAATCATTTCAGATGCCTGTAACTCAGTGAATAAGCGCACTTAACTTTTCATCAAGAGATTATCTTGACGGCCCCCATCATGCGCCGAGAAATCATTCTTTTCTTTGCAAGTAACATAGTTTAATATCTTCACATCATCGGCTCTCATCAGAATTGTTGAACTTTAATAAATAACCAAGAAACATCATCTAACATTTGAAATAAAAGCTATTCGAATAATTGAATATGTTTAAAGTATATTTTTATTTTACGTTTATATTATATACCAATTTTTGTATTATATGCATTTTTATTTTATGTCAATATTTTATATAAATTTTTTGTTATATGACAATTTTATTTTTTATCAATTTTATTATATACCAATTTTTGTTATATATCAATTTTTATTACATATTAATTTCTATGTTAATTTCAATGTAAAAGAAACAGAATGATATTTCTAAAGCTATAGAAAACCATCAAAAGAACTGTAAAAATATTATTTAATGAATTTTCCGCTCACGTCACATTAGACCATTAAATGGCGAAAATTCTCCAAACAAAATAAATGACCTTCATATTAAAAGAGTGACATTGTAATTTGAAAAGAAATGCCAATATTGAGATGAACGTGGGTAAGTAATATTGCAGGAAAATAAACGAACAGCTGTTTCGAACGAGATAGCTAATCTTCTGAAACAATGGACTGAAATGTACGGAAATACGAATGAACGAATGATTCACTTCTGAAAATAAGCTGCGCATATATTCAAAACAGCTGTCAGTTTATTTTCTCAAATCCCATTACCAAACCCCATTAATTCTGTTCCCTAAGTGTGTTGTAAAATATGTTGTTATTTTTAATATTATTTATAACAGGATTAATTATAATTAATGTAATTCGTAAATTAAAACGTTGATAGGGAGTGTTCCCCCCCAATATTGTTCTTCAAGATCCAAGGATTTTCTCCCATTTTTGTAGGGACTTTGTAGGATTTACTACAAATACCGTGATTTAAGCACAGAAACCGGACGATTTTATCGGCAAATAGTCCTCGGGGCGCAATCAATCACAAATGCCAATCCTGAATTTCGCCAGCTCCAAGCCCGGAATTTGTCCAATCAGCACTTACTAAAAGTAAGACCACGGACCATATGATTGAGTCGTAGGTTTGTAAGACCAAAAGAAGTACCAATAAATGTTATAAAGCGAAAAACAAGCGGGTGAAATCATTCGTTAATAGTGAAACGACGATTGTGTGTTGACGAATAGTGAAGTTGACGATTCAGTATGAAATGTGATAATTTGATTTGAAGTTGTATTTTGTGGCCTTAAAAAGTATCTATTCTTTTAGCCTGTTTTTCGTCTAAAAAGTATCTCTGAAAGTTGTTCATAAGTTTTTCATTCATATGTGGAATATGAATGATTACGAATGATTCGCGAATCCGTCATAAATAATTATGAATCATGTAATATGAAGAATTATTATGAATCATACAATATAATGAATCATGTAATATGACGAATCATTATGAATCATGCACTATAATGAATAGTTATAATCTTCTAATATCATGTAAATGAATCATTATGAAACTTTTAACATCATGTAAATGAATTCTTATGAAGCTTGTAATATGTAAACGAATCATTATGAATCATCTAATATGATGGATTATTATGAATTGTAAATCGCAAATTATCAGTGATCGTAAGTTTCATGAATCATTATGAATATAATGTAATGCAATATAATATAATACAATGCAATATAATATAATACAATGCAATATAATATAATACAATGCAATATAATATAATATAATACAATACGATATAACACAATACAATATAAACTTGAATTTCAAGTGCGTACCATAATGATAAAATTGAAAATACTCTTTGGTTCTTCGTTTCGATAAGTAACATGAAAACGTGTAAACCTTTTTTTTCTTATTTTCTTTAGTGTTTCTTCAAAAAAATTTTTTAAATTTTCTGAGTTTCATATCCGTTATTAGTGCCCGAATTATATGCAAATGCTTCTCTCTTTATTCGGTCTCAGTGCATATAAATGCATAGAAATGGTGAATTTTCAGAATCGATACGTATTTCAAAGGTTTCAATGATCTTAAGAATTTTATTATTCTTTTGTAAGAGATTGTTAAGACAACTATAAAGTTAAATTTTCCTTTTACTCCCATACGATCAGAAATAAATTGGATTTATAAATGTGCATATTTAATTATGCCCTGATGCGTCAAAACGTGTAGTTACATTAATAGCTAAATTAGGCACTATCCATAGCAGGAAAACGGAAGGGTTTAGTTTTATTGTTCTAGGCAGGTAGATAATCCAAGGTCAGATTAGACACAACAAATATTTATATGGGGTAAAATTCCACCACATTATATATGTCAGTAATATATGTTGCTGATAATCTATTACGGATAGTCTCTGCATTATAAACTACACACAAAACTTTATAAATACAATTCAATAACCTCAGTTGATCTGGAAGAACCTGTTTGGCCATAAAATGCTATCGATTAATAGACGACAAAGCTTAATTGTTCAGAACACTGATGAAAACAGTTTAGTATAGTAAAAATTATGCTACAATATAGTATAATTTTAAATATATAAATATATAAAATATTTCTAATCAGCTAGTTAGTAATGAAATCAATCTTTTGCTTTAAGACGTGGGCCATTTATTTTTCAAATAAGTGAAAAAGTATTTCAGCACATATTTTTTCATTTTAAATGCGTATTTTGTCCTTTTGAATGCATATAAATGCATATTTTGATCATTTTAGTATATATTTGCATGCATATTGCTGGCTTTTAACCCCGACTCTATTCATTATTATTATCCAGACTAATTGATTTTTATAAGCTTTGAGAAAATGATATTTCTATTTGAATGAAGGAAAAAACCTCAATTTTATCAACACTTAAAATTTATTTTGCCTTCTTTTATGTCCTTTGTATCATCCAAAAATCCTACAGTATATGATCCACTTCCACGTGGATATATAGCATTATGGATGTGATGCATCACAAGTGCTATAGAAGGCATTCAAGTAAGTTGATAAAATTCTGAAGCATAGTAAAACTTCAGCAAATTCTTTCAAATGCGGACATATTTCAGATCACAGAAGTATCTTAGATACAAATGTTTGTGAGAACATATTTAATTTATAATTAATTAATGTTAATCACGATTACTCTGCTGATGGTTCCTGCTCTGTAAAAGACGAAACTTGTTTCGCTATTGTAAGGCTAATTGAGATATCACAATGCGTCTGAAATCCCCATTAACGGTGTGGATACTACACGTTTACCGTAAGGATATTTTCCCAACACTTACATTCCTGTGAGAATTGAAACTCTGGAAAACAACTCCATGATATCTATATCTCTTGGAGATAATTGGACAAACCTAAACTTTCGAGTTGCA
>QLNU02015270.1:6174552-6210144 GCA_006491805.2 Dysdera silvatica | reverse complement strand
ATAGCATTATATGTTATTTTTATATATTATTATATATTATTTTTATATATTATATCTTAAATTTCTACCATATATTATACCTTCCGACACCGAAATTTTTTCACTCAAAAAGAGAAAGGTAGAAAAGTAGAAAACCCCACGCGAAGAATAGTTTCAATGTGCGATATGGAAATTTTAATCTGATTAATATGGAAATTACACCATCCTAGTTTCAACTTCAATGTATCTGAGGTGATTTCAATGTCGAGTAGATTAAAATTCCCTCCCCTTGAAGGGCAATTTCAAAGTGTTTCAATTTCAGTCTGATCGATATTGAAAATGAATGTTAGAATATGTATGTTCCCGTATCTGTGTTCAATGTCAACTGCGATTTCCCCCCTCCCCTATCTGTATAGTGGACTCTTCCTTCCGGTTTGTTGATCATGTGACGTGTAAGCGACCCCATGATGCTGGGTCTGGCGGTCGCCTTCCTCGGGTACGCTGCGTCTCTGTTTTATGTGTAACCAAAAAGCTTTCTGTAATCTGTGTTGTAATCAAAAACATTTTAGTATGTGCTTCTCCTCCGCTTCATGGAATTGCCATAACAATAATATCACAAATAACTATTTCAATGTATGTTTGAGCAATTCCAATATCGATTGAATAATTTTAATGTGCCATATGGAAATTTTAATCTGATTAATATGTAATTTGCCCCATCCGGATGTCAACTTCAACGTATCTGAGATAATTTCAATGTCGAGTAGATTATAATTCTCTCCACTTGAAGGGCAATTTCAATATGTTTCAATTTCAGTCTGATCGATATTGAAAATAACAACACAAATGTCTATTTCAATGCGTATTTTAACAATTCCAATTTCAATCATATTGAAATCGTTCTACCCAGAGAAAAATGTTAATGTACGGTTAGATAATTCCAGCATCCAGCATACGGAAATTACTCCCCACCCTCAAAGGACAATTTTAACCTTATCAATATCCAAATGTTCATACAACAAGTTGGAAACATTCTCTTAGTGGAAAAAGAGCTCAATTTCAAATAACGTATATTTCTGGTTTTCAATAACGAAACGAAGGGAAACAAAGAAAGCGAATGCAAATAAAATATCTTTCATATATAGTGTTCAGTAGAGACTGTAAAGACTGGAAAAGTGACGAACACTACGCAAATATAACAATAATGGAAAAATAACAACGTTTTTTATCGTAGTTGTAAGTTTAAAAGATGGTTCGACGCACGTTTCGAGAGAACAAGGTCTCTCCTCGTCTGGAACTAGCGTGCAATAAACGTTGTTGTTTATTGCACGCTAGTTGAACGAAAACAACTCATCTTTAAACATCTAACTTCCCCGCTAAAGCTTTCGTTATTTTTCCATTAGTGTTCAATAGGTTAGGCCTCATTTTTGAAGTTTGGAATTTCATTTCTCCCGGCTTTTCAAATGTTCCATCATATGAAAAAATAAATCAGTTAATTTTTTTTAAATCGCATTAGATTTAAAACGTCGCTACCGGGGTTGAAAATATTACCATATTACTCATTACTGTAATCTCATTGCATGAATTTGTGTGGTAATGTTTTATTGCACTCCGACGATGGCACTGTAGTATCCCATCAGCTGGCAATGAAGTCACAAACATGTTGTACTAAGCCAGTGGTCTTCAACCCGCGGGCCATATGCGGCTCGCCAACATGCTTTTTCCGGCCCTCTGGCTCATGAAAAAATACAAATTGTTTCATTCAAAAATAACGCCCAAGGCTCTCTCTGAATATTAAATTTATGTATTTTATTCTGTTCGCATTTTCACATTTTATAATAAATATCTTAAAACGAACTAAAGCAGTGATTCCCAGTAGGCGTCCCGCGGGCCAGATCCGGTCCGCAAACAATAAAAACTTGCCCGGCTACAAAAGATAAAAAAATGAAATTTTTTTCTAGAGGGGGGAGGGGCTAAAGCTCTTACCTCAATGCTATTTCATTGAATCAGAAAATTTGTAGGGGGATAAGTCCTTAGATCCCTCAATGTCTATATAACGTATAAGATAATTTCGTTTTCATTGCTTCTGGCCCGCCGACCGAAAACAAAATCCAAAGTGGCCTGCGATGAAAACTAATTGAGAACCACTGAACTAAAGTAATACACAGTCTTCCCTCAATCGCGTTTTACTTTAGTTTTCCAGCATATATGGGCATTAGGCATTAGTTTTATTGATTTGCAGTGCAACAGTAGCAGGGGTGAAGTCGTCTGGGGCTTGCATTCTCTTCGAGTAAAAACCAAAAACTGATTTATTATGGTTTCTTTATTGTCACCATATAACTGAAATTGTTCTTGAGGCTATTCTTCTTCTTCATTCAATCGGGGCGTCTTCATGCCCAGAAATTTCACATTTTATAAAGGCGTGGTCTTCTATGAACTATAAAAAATATAAAACAGAACCATCAGCTGGCAGATATTAGCATTTTTTACTGATATAGCCAATGATGTGATAAGTTTTGCAAAGAAGCAGCTCGAATCTTTCAACCTCGCGACGATTTCAAAGAGCTCCAGAACTCACAATATGTTTTTAGAAGAAATTCCTTCAAAAAGAATACCATCTCTTACTATATCCTGGAATACCATACCATACCAGCTCCTGCTGGACTACATCGGACCAAATAGATGTCAAAACTACATATTTCTTCAAGATTTGGATGTTTCGGGACCAATTTAAATTAACAGTTGCCGAAAACAGGGGAATTATAGACATTTGTGAATTTATATGTGGTTTATATGTAGTTCGAATTTATGTTAAAGTCTGGTTTGAAGCTAAATCAGCGACGTATGCCCCACTTAATATTTTCCAACTATTGATGAATCTTTATAAATACAATGCTCTAAATGAAGCCATATTAAAAATTGCCTTAAAAAGTTTCTTATGGTATTTGTCCGAAGAAACTCACTACCTTTTTTTTCTTTATTTTTGATAAAAAGTTTCTGACAAAACTAAAGAAAAATGGTCCAAGCTATGGAAACATAAAAAAATAGAATATCCTCAAAGAAAGCAGTTGTCGATCCAGATGTTTTGCATTTAAAGGCACTACATCGTTTTGTTTCCTCTAACACTAAAGATTTTTGAAATTTTAGACATTTCGTCAGATCTTTCACAAAACAAAGCAAAGGCATGGACTGATGATGTTACGTACATCGAAGCATAGGAAACTCTTTCGTGTATACGAGTTGTAAATGATACAGCTGAAAGAAAAATTTCCCTAATCGTTTAGTATAATAAACTACTTACGAACGATGAATACAAAAGCAATACTTGCTCCAAGTTACAAAAACTTTATAAAAATGTATCCAAACCGTAACAAGCAAACTTGACGTAAATTGATTTGAACATTTATTCGAATTTCATTACTTCTGTACAATTTTCAGGTTTGTGTTCATAACTGATGTAGTCGTTTGGTATTATAAGCCAATTGCGTAGACTATTATTAACCAAAATATATATATTAACTCCATATTGTAATTACTCATAGTATACTCTTTCATACTGTAAATATTCGCATACTATGAAGGTGGTAGCGACCCCTAAAAATATTTCGATAATCGTAAAAAATTCAACAAAATATTTTTTTGATATATTGAACACATTTATGGATTGGGAGAAAACAAATTCAAAAAAAAAAATTTTTTTGAAAATCAAACAACCGCTCAGTGGGTAGAGCCTCCGCCCGGCAAGTGGAAGGTCGTGGGTTCAGGTCCCACCGAAGGCAGAAATATTTATTTTCTTTCGAACGTTTCACCATCTAATCACGCCATACCATCGGCGTTGGTATCACTACGCCAATAAACGTTGATTGATTGACATTGTTGTTTGATTTAATCTGCGTAGTGTTCGATTTATATAAATACATATGAGGCCCACCCTAGTGTTCAGTCTTGAACTGATTTAGTATATTCTCAGAACAATAGATGGCGTTGAGTACTGGGCTATTTTATTTTATTGATTTTTCTGTATGTTCAATCCTTTAGTTTTAGTTTGGGAATCAGCGTCTGAGCGTTAATGTGTCTCCCCGTTCGTGGCGTAAATCTTATTCCCCTAATTCATTAATCCGAACGTATATTCGAAATCTAGGTACTTCAGGGAATCAAATTCATCATTCGTTGTGAATGCATCGTGTTTGTGAAGTCGGCTAAGGGCGTTGGCTGATGGCGTAAAATCGAAATCTGTAAGTCTTGTTATGTTAATTCAGTAACCTCAGTGGTTATTTATATTCAAAGGCTGTGTAGTTCAGTGAATCAAACTCAGCATTCAGTATGAATGCATCAGTGTTGTGAATCTTATTCATAAAAATTAAATCTCATTTTTCATTACAAGTACTACGTCAAGTGTATTGTGGTTTTTTTTCACCATTGGATTATCTATTCTCGCTGGTGTTCGTTCTTCACCTTACATATGGATTTAAAAACCACTAAATTTAGGGTATGTACAATTAAACAAAATATTATACAGTCCATTTAGAACCTCGAACCAACTAAAATCGCATTAAGCGCCTACATATAGACAAAAATATTTCTTTTCCAATAAGTTTCCATCGTTCAGCTAAAACTCTTTTCCACAACATTTTTGCCTTAGTTTCGATGATATCAACACCCTACAATAAACATACATTGCATCGCAATTCTAGTCAGTGTAAAGGAAAAGAGTGCAAGAAAATATTTCGAAGTAGTGAAGAAGAAAGAAAAAAAAAGGCGCCTATCTTGGGTAAATTAAAGAGGAAGAATGTGAGAAAGAAACCCCGAAGGATGGGCAAATGATCCAGGGTGTCTGATCAGGTAATTGAAAAGAGTTGTTGTGAGCGGAGTGGGGAGAGTGGAGAGAGAAAAAGAACATCTTGTGATAGTACAAGGCTATCTGAATCGATCCTGAGAAAAACTATTGCAATTAGTAAATCCTTTCCCCTACGCCTGAATGGAATGACGATACGAAACTAGATTTGTATGTGGGGGGGGGACGGAGTTGGAAATGTTATGTGCGTTATTTTTGCAAGAACATGAGTTCAAACATATTTCCAATCGATTTATTAATTAAATATCGATATGGAATCGTACTAGAAATAAAAAAGGAAATGGCTGAGGCGCCTGTCTAGGCAGAGATGGATTAAGGGCGGTGCGACGGGTGCCATCGCACTGGGCGCCAAGACAAAGGAGGCGCCAAACTTGCCTGACGACCCCGAAGTTCAAAAACGTAAAAATTTCTCATATTAAATTTTTAAAGCCTAAAGTATTTTAAACCTCATTTATTTTTTAATAAATTCATTATCCCTCTATTATTATCTCTTATTCAATCCTTGTATAAATTATTCTTACTATAATATGTTTAATCAAGTTATTGTGTAAAAAAGTGATAAAGCTTTTCTCCAACAAAATCACAATATAGCACTCCAAGTAAAGGATTAGGAATGTAAAAATTAAATTAAAATGGATGAACTTATTTAACGGTACGGGGGGCATTCCAGATTATTGAAACTCATGTAAGGCTTTAATTTTTATATTAATACAATTTAATTGTGTGGTTCATCAGAAAAATTACTTGTTTTGTAGTTTAGTTACATGTTATTTGTTGTAAGGAAATTTTAATTGTTGTCCTGGCTTTTCGTAATAATATTCAGTAGCCTATTGAAAAGATCATTAAAAAACTTGGCCGTAAGAGGGATGCTTTAGAAGCAAATAATATTTAGCGGAGGAGGCCCCAATTTTCGAGTTTGCACGGGCCACCATATGAGCTAGATCGGGTCTCTGTCTCTAAGGAAACGCTATAAGCTTTGATTTGATCTATTTCAAAGTACACCACTTCCAAAATTATTCAGAACAACGGAAACGTTATAGTGGCTAAGTGTGACCTTCAATCTTTTACATGTCAATTTCAAGTTGGTAATTCAATTTGAGGCTACGAAATGAAAATATAGCCTTGACGTAATACGACAAACAGACAGACAGACAGACAGACAGACAAGCTGGCAGGCAGGCTAAATAAATAAATAACGGCCTTTGATTCTTGTTTTTGCCACCCTCCCCCGCTTAAGGTCACCCAAGTTGTTCTACACCGTTAAATGTGTTGTTACTATTACAATGTAAAAAATTAATTGACTTGTTTATACAATTTAAGGTTTGTTTAAATAGGTTTGCAAGACTGTTTACTTGACGAAAATAGGGCTAAAAGCGATAAACTAACAAGCGATGTAAACAAATGCGGCTGAACAAGCCAGTTAATTAAACAAACAAAACAAATATTTTAATTTTTGCAGTGAACACGGGCGCAAAGAGAGTTTTAAAAGCTGAAATGGAGATAAGGTTCCAAAAATTTAGATAAAGCATCTAAAGCTTCCAGCTACACAAGAATGAAATTATCAGAAACTTGTATGGAAATGGGGTGAAAAGACCATTTTCAAATATTTAGAAAGAAGTAAAGTGTTCAAAAGTGAATGGAATGTATATTCCGTAATATTTCATGTTTTCCCCTAATTGTTTGCGGTTTCGTTTTAATCTCGTAATTAGCATTTTAAATTACTGAAGTTTGCACTCGTCTTTATCAGACTAAGGACGGTGTCAAAATCTTTACCAGAGTTTATGTCAGGTTACTCTGGCGTCCAATAAGGCTTGAAACCTAAATACTTAAAGCGGCGTAAAAAAAATACGCATTAAATATTTTAAACCGAAGAAAGAAGGGAACTGTGTAGGGACTTTTTTCCTTTTTATTTAAAAAGGGAAAAAGTCCGCACAATATTTATTGTGAGGGGGAAAATAAAAATTTTCTCTAAAGGTGCTTCGTAACAAAGGAGAATAATCACAAGTCCTATTTAAAAATGCAGCTTAGGACTTCCACAAAAGTTTGAGATGTGATCAAAATTGGATTTTTCGGCCTTTTGGAAATTGACTACTGTATTGGACGATCCGACGACAGAGATCACAATCAAGTCCCAAATCAAATGATGAGAAAGAGGCGATCTTTCGGATCAGCGCTTTTTTTTTTTATCGGTCTGTTCGCGCAAAATCTTTCTTTTGTTCGTTCTTTTTTTTTCTTCTTTTTTTTATTTGAAACTCATGTCGTAAATGTAGTTCTCTCTCTCAAATACGCTCGATGCCATAAATCAATCCATTTCTGTCTCTGTCTATTTCTGCTGAACTTTGACAGGAAAGTGATCTATAAGAGAACGCGGTGGGACACCCCATTTAAGCCGGGATCTGCGCTTAGCTTTGAAATAGACGATTGAAAGATCTTTATGGATATTTTACGACCTTCTCCGACTTCTTTTTGAACGAAACGATGACATAGATCCTTCAGTTTCAGCCTTGTTAAATCGTATTAAGATGCACGAAATCTTTTAGTAGGACCCACTTACGAAACTTTTTGTCTCTTTCATTCCGTCGGGGCTTTTTACGTCGAATTTCAAAGGATGGGAATAAAAGTTCCATTCCAGCATGTGCAAAAGTCGTAAACAAGGGCCGTACAGACGTTAAATCATGTGGAAGAATTGGAATTATCTCAATTTTATGCGATATGATGTTAAATGTCATTATTTTGGGCTTGAGTTCCGTTACACGTTGCTGACGTATAGTAAATTTCCCATGATCCGAAATAAAGAGGGCGGACCTATATTTCTGATAAGCTGGAAATTCCATTCTTAGTCTAAATGGCTTACAGCATTTATCCAAAAGCACGGGTGCCATTAGCGGGGTGGACAGGGTGATCCGTCCCCCAATGTCGCTATTAGTGATCCATATCCTCCTACAATTTCAAACAAAATGCCTCCTACAGGTATATTGTCCCCCCCACCAATACTTTTATGTCCAAAAACACGTTTAATTAAATATTACTAAATTCCTACCTGAATAAGTCTTAAAGTACAGTGAAACCCCTGTTAACGGACGCTCCTCAAATGTTGTCACCCGTTTTTGCGGTCAGATAAAAATTCCCTGGGAAAAATCGATTTACAATAATACATTTCAAAGCCCTGCTTAGAGGTCACTCTCAGATACGAACGCGGACACCGTTTTCATAATTCATTCCATTAGACGAGAACCCCTGTACGGATAAAATAAGTTTGAACTTCGCCTTTATTAGTGTTGTTTCTCGCAACAAGAAACTGAGAATATGTGGACAGGATAGAAGCTAAGGAGAATATTTCCTTCCCTTAACAAAGAGCGGCAACTGAGTCGGATTTGCCGATTCAACAGTGACTACTGCTTAGTAAAGGCTCCGGTAATAAATAAATCATATAGTGATACACTGCTCGAAACTAATAAACAATTATCAACACAAAATTATCGCAGTTCAAATTGAATATTGTCGTTTACTGGATTATCACACAGACCACGTAAGTTAGTACAACACTAAAAATACTTTCCTGTTAGAGTAACGACGGAAAAGCATTGGATTTAATCTCGAAATTAAAAATGGATTTTGAAGGTTAAAAATTGCTGGATGAAGCCCACTAAACAACTGTTGATAATTTTTTTCCAAAGCAAATAAATTTTAATATTTAACGTTTTGTTGTAAATTTACTTGTTATATTCAACAAATGCTTATGTTCGTTATCTTAAAACTTGTTTTATGTGCTCAAGAATACATAGGTTTCGAAATGAAGCATATAAATTATTGAAATATTGTATTTCAACTACTACAGAATGATCCTCCATTTTTACGGACAAATTTCTTAGTCCGTCGAGTTTCCTTTGATGGGGAGGGGGACTTCTTTGTATGTATGCGTTAATTTATAGCTATTAACTTTGTACTTTGGAAATATTCCGATAACTTCGCATATATCCGAAATATAAAAAGTTTATACATCTGTTTGTACATGTTTCATGTCTATGAATTGTGTTAGTTTCCCCTTTAAAGTCGGAATACACCAGAAAACAAATATGAGCGTTTTTCCTTAAAGCATTGAATGATTGCCAGCTAAAAAATGATAAATAATAAAAAGTATATTAGACAGTTTCGGATAACCATATTTCGGTTAAACGAAGTTTGGATAAACGGAGTTTTACAATAATCTGCAGTTTTTTCTATTCGCTATTAAGTCTTATGCAAGAGTCCCCCGATTCCCAATTCGAATGTTTGAAAGATTATCATAGAATTACGCAAAATGTGTTATCATTTACAAAATTCTCATCAACATACGCAAAAATCACAAACACTCAACCAGCAATTAATAAAAAACTCAGTTTTCAGAAACTAATTTCGGAATAATATATTATAAAAGTAAGTGAAAGAAATTTGTGATTCCAAAGTCAGCACAGCGGTATTTATCACCGCCTCCTAACTCTGTGGGCGTGGGTTAGACCCGGAAGTGAGATTGATCATATATAAACAAATCCACCTAGTTTTACAGATCCATACTTAGGAGGTGGTAGTGTTGATGTAGACATATCGAGAGGTAATGCCCGTCACTTGTGTAGTGTCCCCATGGAAAAACGGCAGAATATCTCACTTTCATGTGGCACTAAAAGAACTGACAGACATTGATGTGGTCAGTTACCTGCTATTAATGGAGGTAGGGAAAAGGATTTCGAAATTGAACTGTTTACTGGCTTCCAATTTATTTTCGTTACGACTGAGCAAAACTAATGAACGGAGGACGTAATACAGTCGAATCTTGTTAAAACGAACAAACTTAAAACGAATTACTTTTAATACAAACAGTTTTCAACAGTTTACAACAGTCCTGTCAAATTGTATAAGAATTACCATGTTATTTTTTCCATTACGGTTAAGACGAAATACCGTTTACAATGAACTAATAATTAGTGGCCCTTGGAAAAATTCCTCCGTTTAACACGAACAAAATGAGCTTTATAAGATCAGAGCTTCTCATTGATAATTTCAGCATGCTGTAGTTAGCAGGTTAAACATACGGAAGTGGCGACTTTTATATACAAATGCATAACGAACATTTCCTGTTGGCCTTTATATTTGATTAAAATTGAAAAATACAGTAGAACTTAATTAAAGTGACTACCTTCGGGACTGGACTGCAATGGTCGCCATGGAGAGGTGCTTACTATACACGACAGACCTTAGTATAAGCATGATTGGATCCCTACCAATGGTTCTTTTAAAAAGTGGTCGCATTATTCAAGTGGTCATTAACCAGTTTCTACTATATGTCTCAATAGATAACATCATAACTTACAATGTTTCAATGGATGCCGAAATAGTTGAGCCATTGACGGCATGACAATATCCTTGTCGAATAACAATCACTAGAACCCATATTATATGAACTAAAAAAACAGCGAAATATGCATGCAAGTATGCATTAAAAAGCCTCAAAACACGTATTTATATGCAGGGCTGATGCTAGGTATTCTGCCGCTCTGGGCGAACACATGTTTTGCCTCCCCGAAATGAAGTCATTTTTTATAATAATTCCATTTTGCCGCCCCTTAAGATCTGCCGCTCAGAGCGGATGCTCGGCTCGGCTCCTCTTGGCGCCGGCCCTCCGTATACGCATTTAAAATCAATAAACATGCACCTAAAATAAACAACTATGCACTTTATTTTTTAACTCACTTCAATACCATACTTCCCGCGTTTTAAAACAAATAGGTTCATTATTAACTGCTAAGTAGAAATATTCGATATACGCAAAATGATATGCTTTATACAGTTCAACTTTTATTCCGTCATATCAACTGAATCTCCCAATTTTCTGAACAAATAAGCTCTGTCTTCTACCATTCAATAGCACTTCTGTTCCAAAAAAATTCTTTCCGGAGCTATAAGGTTTATTGGACAGCATTTATAAAATTTTGCGGATTGTCTATTACTGATAGTTTATCCTTGATATTGTCATTCATTTCTATCGTTGATGGAAAATGACGTGGAATTTTATCCATGTAAATATTGATTTTAATTTCACCTTTAAATAAACTGCCAATCTAACAGAATATAACCAAATCTTCAGTTTCTCTAATGAGGATAGTGACTAAAATTCAGCTAAGTTTATATTTTGGCGCCTTAGGACATGATTAAATCTGTACGTTTACAATTTTTTTTTTATTTTTCTGCTTAGACGGGGAATAAAAGAAAGGTTTATCTTTAGCGTTCTCACGGAAATTTTTCGGATGAGGGAATAATAAAATTCTTAAAATTACTAAAACCCTTAAAATATACATTTATTTCGTAAACTAGCTACTTTTACGTATTTATATGCATTGACCCTAAAAAAAAGGGCTAAAATATGTAATTGCATTTGCGCATATGCAGTTGCATATCATCTGAGCTCTAATTATTATTTTTCGGATATCGACGAAGACAGTGACTACTCTACCACTTCGGATGAAAATCCTGTTAGTATTTATTTTATATAAATCGAACACTACGCAGATTAAATCAAACAACAATGTCAATCAATCAACGTTTATTGGCGTAGTGATACCAACGCCGATGGTATGGCGTGATTAGATGGTGAAACGTTCGAAAGAAAATAACTCATATCTATAATTCAGGTCCCACCGAAGGCAGAAATATTTATTGTCTTTCGAACGTTTCAACTTCTAATCACGTCATAACATCGGCGCTGGTATCACTACGCCAATAAACGTTGATTGATTGACATTATTGTTTGTTTAATCCTGTTAGTGTAATGAAAGCTTTCACTGCGCGTTTTTTTTTCGTTTTGTGAAAAAAAAGCAGATTCTAGGGCTTCTCTAGAAACTGTGCACAAACTTAATTATTTGTGGTAACATTGTGCCGGCGAAAAACGTATACAAACTGCAATAACTGAATTTTTAAGTATACTAATACAATTTAAAATTTTTTCGCGTCACATTACGTAGTCGGGAAAAATAATATACTTATACATATTTACTAAACCATAATATGTACACATTGTAAAACAAGGATTTTTCGAATCGATGAATTTCACATTATGTCCACTTTAAAGGTAGATATATGTATATACTATGGTTTTTATTACAAAATGTGTATACTATAATAAAATAATTATACTAATAAAATATAATAAAAATACAATCATAAATTAATAACGTATATAATAGCAAAATGTGCATATGATAATCAAAGATGAAATAAATAACTTAGTAATACGATCCCCCATTTATTACGGATAATACGAATTACTGTTAATACGAACAGATTTTCTGTTCCCCTTGGTGTTCGTCTTAACGAGGTTCGACTGTTCGAGAAGTATTTTTTTCCTTTTAACATTACCTTAAAGGCCCCCTGGCTTCCAGGCAGCAGGAGTTTAGGTTATTATGTCTTTTTAAAGCAAGCGTGAGAACAAATTAATAATTTTTTTGCATTTAGACCGATCTACAATACTCACTGGAAATCGAATTGCTTTATTTGGTAAAATCTTAAACGGAAAGGAAAAGAAAAAAGTTAGTCAAAGTTAATGAAACAGATAGCTCTTAGAAATCACTAATTTGCATAAAGTTATTGTGCATTCACTATCTCGAAAAAGAAAATTGCAACAAACTTCGATGCGAAAACCTTTCAATGAAATCTCTACAGCTTTAGATCTTTAAATTTCTATTTTGAGAAAGTGAGTTCTTGAATGTTATAGACAAAAGATACTTTGATTTTTGTTTATTTTGCGACGCATTGCGTTCTAGTTTAGCTTTCTCCATTTAGGGTAATCCATCAGAGAGAGCAAGAAGTATTATGGGTAAGAGTAAATGTTAAAGCATTTAACTTAACCATTTAATTTAACCATTTAACTTCATATTCGAGAACTCAGACCATTACAAAAGTATTGAAGCTCTTTAGGAACATATAAATATAATACCTTTCAACCAATTTTAAATTGTGTTTCCAAATTTTATATTGCATTAGTTAATATATAATAAACAAATGATAAAGACCGGTTAAGTTTTCAATTTGGAACTGGGTCTTCAACCTTCGTAAGTTGCTTACAAAAATGTTGTGTATTTGGAGAGTAGAATATTCTTATGTCTTCGTCTTCTTCCTTGAGAATACAAAAAAAATGGTTTTAGAAATATCTTTACCGTAAGAGCTGGAGACGCTGGTGTAGGGTGAATCTTGTGCTATTAGGTCTGAAATTTCTTAAAATAAATCTCTTGGGTTATCCATTATTTTTAAGAGCGGTATGTAGGTGTGGGTTTTCTATATTTAATGAGGCTTCGTATTGCGATGGGAACTGGCTCCAAGGCTTAACGTTTTGACAATTGATACTTCATGGCACTTTGAGTGATGTGATTTAACATCGAGATAACGGTCTGTGCAATTTGGTTTATGACATACCGAAGTGGAGATACAAATATCGGAAGTTCTGTACAGAAGAACGTCGAGAATGGCGTTTGTCGTTTTGCTTATGAAACCTGCATATAAAACTTAGTTTATGGATTCAAGCTACTTAGATATTGAAAGAAGTTATGGAATTCTTTTGATTTAAGCATAACAAATGTGTACTCAGCGTATCTTTTCTAAATTTAATGTTCAAATTTGATAAAGATCAGGCTGCTCCCTTAAATGACTCCATGATTGAGTTGGCAACAGACCAAGTTGGCCTTGAGACCGGAGAATTCGTATCGGCGCTGAAAACCTAGCTAAAAGTAGAACCATTTGACTAAAATACTGTAAAGTTCAAAAACAGATTCTAACAATAGATAAATGTCTTGAGATGTTAGCAAGATGTGCCCATACAGTGTTGTATCATTTTGGAGACGTGTAGTGCGGTATCGGTTTCAAGAGAACTGGGAATGCAGATAAAAAGAAAAATCACATCAAAAGAAACTATGATGTTATTCTCGTCAAATTGTATAATATATAATGTGGCTCAAAACTATTGGCTTGTGGAAACAGTGCAGTTATTATTGCTGATTGCGGGTGAGAGTAAGCGTCCGAAATGTTTGGAAGGTTGGAGAACTAGAGAAAGTTTATCTTTTTTTTTCATTTGTTGATAATGGATATATTAAACTACTGGTTTCAAACTAACCTTAGTGTATACAAGCATTTTAATGTAGTGAATCCCGTTAGAAATTGTACCAACTAGATAGCTGGATTTGCCTTTAAAATGTGGTTTCATGTTTCGATGTACTTTGTGCATGACAAGGTTTTAGAGTAAAATGAGTTTAAAAGAATTTGATTCGCTAAGAATATCGTTTCTTTCCAATAAGTATGAAAAGTCAACAAGTTGTTAGCTATCTGTAAGCTAATTGTTAGCTAGTTAGGTAGTTTATTTAGGCAACCTGGGCTAATATAATTTTTAACATTATCCAAGAGGCCAAATCAGAGCAATTATCGTTATACACTTTCTGGAGAGCTAATTGTAATGTACGATATATGGGACAAGATCATAAGTAATAAAATTTCCATGATGCAAACTGGACGTCTTCTATCTAGATAATTCCTAATGCTGAATTCTGAAACTTGATGAAATTGAATCGTGAAACTTACAGGGTAATCATTTTTATCAGATATGTGTAATAGCTGGACCGCATATTCCCATATAACGCTGAGACTTTGATTTCTAACGGCCCTTTGAAAGATATCATTGGGATTTATTTTACTTATATAATTTACTGATATTGACTGGATGAAAAACTAGCGAAAAAAATATTAAATGTTGTATTGACATATGCATGAAAACTACAATTGAATTGGAAGTGAAATAGTGACATGGTTTAAGTGTCAATTGATTATTTCACGTAAGTTTAACTTGCCTTTCTCATTCTTTAGAATAGAAGTGTTATCTTCTTAGCCAGCTTATTATCCTATGTGCATTAATGATAAGTTCAGCTAATATTTTTTTGTTATTAGGGTTTATAAGCTTAACGAGATTGATATATTTTATTGTTATTAGAATTTGTAAGTTTAACGGGATTGATATATTTTATTGTTATTAGAGTTGGTAAGTGTGGCTGGCTGGGGTAGTACCTGAAGGCCTGGGTGCGAGCACAATTGTGATTCGCAAAAGTCGTGTTGACAGAAGTCCAGTGACCTCCGAGCGTATAACTCGTCCTGTAGATACGTATTTGAGGCGTTTAAAATGAGTGTCGCTCTCCCGAAATGTAGGTGTTTATGCACAGAATTACAATCCTGAATAGAGGACCCACCTGATATCTTCGGAAACAAAAACAATACGTTTGTTTTACGACAGTGCTTATAAGGCATTACTACTTTAAAAAATAAGAGCGAACATACAAAATCCTGGAAATATACGTCTGATGAAGAACATTTACCTCAAAATCAAATGGCCAGGGCCCGATATTGCAGAGAAAGAGGGAGACTGACATGTTGCCTCACTGCTCTCAGTGTTTCTTCAACATACACAAAAAAAAAAGCAAGTCTCCTCCCACTCAGGACATCCCGCTTCCCTTCAAGCATTTCTAAAGGGGCCTGGTCAGCGTTATATTACGACGGGATGTGTGATGTCATGTCACAGTAAGTTTAACGAAACATATATATATATAATTGTTACTAGAGTTCGTAAGTTCGATGAAACTAATATATATTTGTTGTTATTAGAGCTTGTAAGTTTAACGAAAATAATATCGATTAGTTGGTAGAGTTGATGCAAGATATAACCTTATCGTGATATTTGAAAAATAATAATAGGCAGTAATTAATAGTTAATTGAAGTGTGATAATTATTTAAATTAAGCGTAATTAGAGTTATACACACTTCTTTTGCACTAATATCGGCTAAAAGCAGTGAGTATCTCAGACAAATTTTACTTTGAAATTTATTTGTTATGGCTGGGGTTAGTTCCCAACAGGGGCATGAATAAAATGTAATTAATTCTCCTATATAGTAACCATCTCTACTGGTTAAATATATCTGAAATAAAATTCATTTCATTTGCATGATGCCTTGAATTACGTTTGCTTGCAAGTTTTGGAGTAGGTTTGCAATATGGAATAAGCAACGCTCAACTGTGATCCAAAATCCATTAGCAAGTTTTGAAACTCGAGTATATTTAGGAATACAGGAGAGAAATTAGTTTCAAAAGAGGGAGAGTTTCCGTCCAACGGAGAAACTCACAATGTACGACAAATATTTCAAGATTAGAACAGGCGAAAAAGGCTTTTCAAATTCCTCAAAGGCATCCTTAAATAGGATGACGGAACACGAAAATGCATTTTGACGAGGCGGAGGAGAAAGGTGAAGAACGCTAAAATATAGACACTGTTCTGAAAAGCTCTTGACTAGAAAAGATGGGTTAGAGTTTATTAGAACTGAGGGTTATAAAAAATTAGGGAAATGTTCATTACGTCCTTTTATGTTGTGAAGGATAGCCTATTATTTTAATCTGAATAGACTTTTTTAAGTGATGCCTTTGAACGGTATATTTATAAAGGAATAGCAACAAAGAAATATGTCTATAAATTAACTTATAGATTATCAAAACTACGAGCAATATGTATATATATAATTTATGAACATTATATCTAATGTATGAACATTATATCTAATGTATGAATATTATATCTAATGTATGAACATTATATCTAATGTATGAATATTATATCTAATGTATGAACATTATATCTAATGTATGAATATTATATCTAATGTATGAACATTATATCTAATTTGTGAACATTATATGATGATCCATGTAGCAAATAATCACAAGTAAATATATTATATCGATGATTATTTGATCTAAATGAGGAACATTAAATCGAAATGGTGAGCATTGCATATCCAAACGATGAAAATTAAAAATATATATCTAAGTAATGAATATCACTATGTTCAAATGATAAGTATTGAATGTACGTGTTGAGCATTATAGTCCGTAATTTAAATAAATATATATTTCGTGAACAATTTTTCTAACCTGCACTCTTTGAAAGCTACCAGCGTAAAGTAATCTCCAAATTTTAAAGGCTTATAAGAGACTGATGCGGAAAATGCTAGATTGTTTATTTCACTTGTTCTACACATCTTAAAAGAGATAATAATAGAGATATAATAATCATAAACAGAGAGATAATAATAAATAAGATAAAATATAGATCCTCTTCCCGTTAGCTACCTCCACAATAAACCACAACGGAGAAAATTAAAATCTGTTAAAACAAAATTCAAAAGAAATTTTAATCAGTATTTTAGCTTCACAACAACATCCTTTTTAAGGAATCTGAGCATAAATCTTGCACTTTTAGACAACAAATTATAAAATTAATTAATAATAAAATTAATTACTGAACCATGTAGTCGTTTCGTTACTACACTGTTGAATAATTGTGTCTGTGTACTTACATAGAAAACAGGCGCAATTAGGTATATTAGAAAAACAAGCAATTATAATATATATATAATTACAATATATATACAATTGTAATATAATATATTGTATATATATATATATTAGTCTATGTTGAACCATTGAAAGTGAAACCTATTCTTAATACTTTTTTTTTTTGCATAAAGAATGAAAAACTATTCACGATCAATTGCCGACTAACTTAATTAATAATTATTATTAATTAAGGTAATTATACTGCTCCTTGGGCAGGGCAGAAATATCTTAATTCTTAAAATTTATTAAGATCCTTGATAGAAATATTCAATTGAGTTGGAAAATAATAGCTGGAAATATTAATATACTGTCCATCTCAGAATTACATGGATACTGTATGCTTAACGTGATGTATGAAATAATAAACATAAAGTTACTGTAGGTGATAGATAGCAGGAGTAGCAATACCTTATATCCCCACATATTTGTTGCTACTGGTTGGTGTAAGCTTCATGGTGGGGTTAGTAATTCAATCATTTGACTCCATCAAACTAAACATTAACTATTTATTAACAAAACATAACTTAAACTTTAAATAAAACTAAACTCAGAACATAAGATAAAATAATAAACATGCGTATCACAGCTGCTATAGCCCTTGCTCTTGCGCCACACACAAGATACGATCACAGGCTTCATACTATTGCATTGCCGTTTTGCGCTTGTTCTCTGATGCAGTGCGTTGTCTATTCGTTACCAGTTCGTTCGTAATATGCTAATTATGTCCGACCGCGACAACACCCCACCAAGAGTGGGAGTCGCCTGCGAATAAATGCGATGTTCACTTTTGCACAAACGGAACACGAAATATAACTTTACGTCCGGCTCGAGAAATGTATTTTGTAGTTACTCGCTTCTTTGGAACTGTTTCTCGCGATAACGTCTTATCAGAACGTTCAAGGTCTAAAGAATCAGGTTTAGAACTAAAGAATCAGGTTTATGTTCGAAGAAATAAGCTGGTTTAAGGCGATCTATGCTCACGTTAACTTCCTTATCGTTAATGTGTAATTTAAAGAGTTTCGGCGTGGTTGAAATATTTTGGAACGGGCCGGAATACCGTTGCTGAAGCGGCGGTTTTACGAGAGCTTGTCAAAAACATGCGTAGACTCTCGTAAGTCCTAGTGCACAAACATATTTTTTGAAATCGTTCGATTCGTTGGTACAGGTTTCAATCTATGCATATTATCTTTTCACCTAGCTATAAATTCAGGACACGATAATGCGTTAGATGAAGACCTAAAAAATCACTAGGCAACTATAATGATTCTCCGTACACAATTTAAGCCTTAGACGCATTAAGGTTTTTTCTTAATGACATTCGTATTCTTAACAGCACCGTGGGGAGAACTTCCATCCACTTTCCTATACTATAGCATTTTGTCGCTGATTTCAACTGCCTATGGAACCGTTCTACCAATCCGTTAGCCGCTGGATGGTATGCTGTGGTTCTACTCTTATGTATACCTAAAAACCTGGTTAACGATTGGAATAGGGTACTTTCCAATTGACGTCCCTGATCAGATATAATTTAATTGGGCATACCAAACCTGGCTATCCATCCGGAGTAGAAAGTTTCTGCAACAGTGTGTGCAGTTTGATCCCTCATAGGCAAGGCCTCCGGCCATCTGAAAAAACAATCTACGCAAGTTAAAATATACATATAACCATGCGATGGTGGAAGTGGGCCTATAATGTCAATATGCACATAAGAAAAACGAGCTGAAGGCAGTGGATATATATACCGTAAAGTGATTTTGTATGCCGTTGGATCTTAGATCTTTGACAGTCCGGGCACGCCTTAACTCAGGCGGCTACATCAGCTTTAAGTGACTTCGACAAATACCTTTGTTTTACCAAATCTGTTGCAGCTTTCACTCCAGGGTGAGATAGGTTATGTAGAGCTAAGGACACTTCTCTTCTAAAGCCTATTGGAACGTATAGTCTTATGGCGCCGTGTGATATGTCGCACGCTATACTGCATCCGAACTATGCTAGCTCTAAAGATTTCGAGTCGCGTCCCGAATGCACGCAATGCAACCAATTCCTCATCAGAGAAATATGAGCGATACACTGCGCAAAAATAATATTTAAAACAAATTACACACAAACGCAGTTTAATTTCTCAGTTTTAATTCCTCATCGTTTAACTGCGCGTGGGCCATTGCATTAAGATCAATTTTATTTGGCAAATCGATAGTTGTAAATCGCGATAATGTATCCGCTACACAGTTATCCTTTCCTGACACAAACCTAATAGCGGTAATGTATTGACCTATGTATTCTAGGTGTTTCTGTTGCCTTAGTGAACGTTTATCACTTTTTTGTTTAAACGCATATATTAATGGTTTATGGTCCGTAAAAATACAAAATTGTTTACCTTCGAACATATTCTTAAAATGGCGAACTAATGAATGGCTCAACATTTCTCTATCGTAAGTGCTACAATTACTCTCAACCTTGCTCAATTTACGAGAAAAAAACACAAGTAGCTGAACTACGCTACCTATACTTTACTAAAACACTACTCCAATCGCTATATTAGACGTGTCCACCATAAGAGATAACTTTGCATTGCTTACTGGATGGGCTAACAAAACTTTTTCTGAATGCCTTCCTTTGCATTTTTTAAATGCGTTTTCAGATGCACTAGGACACGTTATTGCACTGAAATTTTTATTTTTTTTTATTTTTAACTAGTTCATGTAAAGATTCTTGTACTTTAGCAAAATTATAAAAGAATCTGTGGTAAAAATTCAGAATGGCCAAAAAGTGGCGTAACTCGTCTATTGTTTTTGGCTTTGGATAATTAACCAAAACTTTAACCTTTTCTTACATGTGAGTAAAAGCCATCTGATGTGACCTCACATCCTGTGTGTGTGTTAACTTATCTTTACCAAATTCGTACTTTTCTGCATTAACTACTAAACCGTATTTATTGATTTTTTCAAATACTTCGCGTAGATCCCTTACATGCTGTATTACGTCTTCTGATACTATTAAAACGTCATCTATATTCGCATAACACTTATTTAAACCCCTAAGGACCTCATCGATCTGCCTTTGAAAGGATTGGGCTAAATTTTTTATTCCAAACATCATTTGTATTTAAAAAGCCCAATAGGTGTGATCACTGCTGTTTTAGGGACATCTTCAGGTACAACAGGGATCTGATATTAAGCTTTTATCAAATCTAATTTTGAAAACACACTTTCCCAGCCAAATTTAACGCAAAATTTTGAATGTGCGGAAGAGGGTGTTCTAATCTGAATAGACTTTTTTAAGTGATGCTTTTGAACGACATGTTTATAAAAGAATAGCAACAAGGAAATATGTTCATCAATTAGCTTATAGATTTTCAAAACTATGAGCAATATATATCTAATTTATGAACAGTATATATCTAATTTATGAACAGTATATCTAATTAATCTGTCTGGCTTGGTTCCCATGTTAAGTTGTCGGTAGTCACCACAAATACGCTAACCCCGCTTTTCGTTGATACTAAATGGATTGGACTTGCCCATGAACTATTACTACTAGTAACTATTCCTTGCTCCACAAGGGCTTTAAACTCCTTTTTTATAAAGTACATTTTTTCTTGAGTAAACCTTTGTGTCCCGAGAAGACTGGTGGTCTCTTGGTAATGATAAAATGAGCAGTTTTGTGGGCACATTTAGCACCAATAAGTGAAGGGTTTGTTATATTTGGGTATTCAGGACAGTAATTTATGATAGGGCGTATCACCAGATACCATTTTCAATAGCGGAGCTGAAATATGGGTGGGATCATCCTTAACTTTACGTGACGTTTAACTATCAATAACACATCGATTTTTGACGTCAATCAAAAGGTGAAATCTTTCTAAAAAATCCCCTCCCAGTATGGGTTTATATACATTAGCTATTACAAATGACTACCTGAAATTCCTACCTAAACCAAAATCTAAATTCAAAAACTTTTGTCCAAAAGTATTGATTTTTGTGCCATTTGCGGCAAAAAGAAAATCCGATTTTACGTTTAATGGTTTAACTGCAGGATTTGGTAACACCGAAATTCATGCACCGCTATCTACGAAAAAACGTAACCCTGTTCTTTTATCTTGAATAAACAAGCGGCTTATTTGCTCATCAACAACTGACACCGCTGGATCAGAAATGCAAGCTAGTTTTCCGTCCATTGACATGGACGGTGACACTTATGTGCTTTGGAACCAAACGTTCTATGGTACCAACACAGTTGTGAACGTTGCACAGTCTGTTTCTTATTACTATTAACATTTTTAATCTTTCCATTCCATGAAACTGACCTATCGCGTCTTTGCACCCTTTTTTCACAAGAAATGTCCATTAATCGTTTAACCTGAACAATTAATTCTTGTACCTGCTTTTATAAAGACTCTGTTGTAACACCACTACTAACTTTGGATACCATAGGGGACAAATAAGCTACCTCATTAATTTTGTCTGCGATTTTTGCCATTTCATCGAGGTTCTGGGTTCCAACCGAAAGGATCTACTGCATGTTATTTGGCATTCGACGCTGCCAAAGGTTACGCAATACAGGATCTGATAATCTATCGGCTGACATTTCTCGCATTTCTCGCAATAACTGCGATGGTGCTTTATCCCCCAATAATAATTCTAGTAGCTATGCTTGAAGTCTTGAAGCTTCGCTTTGTTGGAATTGTTCATTAATACGCTTTTGTAATGCGCAATACGGTTCGGCTGGAGGGGTGTGTATTAAATCCGCGACATGTAGCAACAGCTCTGTATCGAGCGCTGCAACAACGCAATGGAATTTGGTTAACTCAGCTGTTATTCCAGCGTTAGTAAACTAAGACTAATTGCAAAAACTAAAGCTCTATGTTAGCCTTCTAAAAAGGTGGAGGACGAAACGCTACTCCAGACAGTTCTAGTTTATTCCCTTCTGCCATATTAACACAATAATGTTACGATTTTTTTTTTACGAATGTTACGAATTTTAAATTTAACACTAGAAAAAATGTAAATATTGCATTGCTATTTTCCTTCTTTTTTTTTTATATATGCAATGGCACGCCGCTTTACCTCAAGAGGAAATGATACGCTCTAAACAACACTGGACCCGAATGAAAAAATTTTCACTCACCAATTCGGAATGCAGAAAAGTGGCCAGCATGCATCCATGAATTACATGTTAATTGGGAACAAAATTGTATCAGTTCACAGCCGATTTCTTGTAAGATAGTTCAATAGAAGCTGCAATACTCAAACTTGTAGAGCACATTTAAACGAGTCACCATTATATAGGTGATAGATAACAAGCGTAGCAATACCTTATATCCCTACATATTTGTTGCTACTGGTTGGTGTAAGCTTCATGATGGGGGTTAGTAATTCAATCATCTGACTCCATCAAAGTAAACATTAACCATTTATTACCAAAACATAACTTAAACTTTAAAACTAACTAAACGCATAACATAACTTAAAATAATAAGCATGCGTATCGCAGCGGCTATAGCCCTTGCTCTTGCGCCATACACAATAAACTAACAGGCTTCGTAATATGCTAATTATATCCGACCACGACAATACTATAAAGATTCAACAAAAATAATTTCAAATATAACTAGAGATAAAGTTAATTTGTATCTACCAAAAATAAGAACTGAAAAATTTTGAGATTGTATAATGTGTAAAGGATCAAAATTTTGTAATGAACTCACTCTCTTTCTCCTGATCTTAAAACGCTAAATAGTCAGGTTCTTTTTAAAAAATGGGCTTAAGAATAAATAATAAGAGAATTGGCGGTTGGTAGCGGATCTTCCTGATGAACTACTAGGTAAATTAGAGTCATGGGCTCGTCATACCATTTAAGGTATTTACTCATGGACCCTTTTGTTGATCGTAATAGGCATTGCATTTATGGTATCTTTATGTAAAATTTACCTTGTTTAAGTATTTGTTAAATTTACCTTGTTTAAGTATTTGTTAAATTTACCTTGTTTAAGTATTTGTTAAATTTACCTTGTGATGTATATATGTGGCCATGCCGCCTATATCGTAATATGTATATTGGCTATGGTATGCATATAATGTAATACGTGTTGTGGTAATATAATGCGGAAGATGATCACATGAAACAAATAAAATTATGTTATGTTATTATTATTCGCATATATATATCACATAGTTCTAAGTTAAACTACAAAACAGGGATGCTGAAAATTTATTTTCCTTTTCCATAAATAAATCTCGTTTTCACAACTACTTTTAATGCAAACTGCCTCCAATATGCGTTTAGTTTTTTAACACGGTTAACACAAAATACTGCTTAATATGAACTGATGATAAATAGAGCCCTAGAAACATTTTCTCCGCTTAACATAAAAAAATCTCGCTTTTCTAAATCTCTCGATTTATTTTTTTAGTCGTGTTCTTACTCCGAAAAAAAAAGTTCTCAGAAAAGCCAAAATAAAATTATAATTTGTAAAAGGGGTGTCGTTTGTAAGAGATGCTATTACCCTTCTCAGGTTTAACACAATTGCCAAATGGTCAACACAAGAAGGTATATCTTTTGCTTAATGAACCTAGACGGTTGGGGTGTCCAGATCACTTTAACCAAGGTGAACGATTTCATTGTTTCATCTCCACCACCTCTAAATTCTCACTATATGATAGATAAAAGTCGGTCCATTCTAACGTTAGATACTTCCAACATTTAAGTGTTAAAATGAATTACAAAGCGCAGAATCCGATGAGAATGCAACGGAATCTAGAACCCTAAATAACAAGGATTATGCAAAGTTGAAGAAAACAAAAATTGCCATAAAATTCAAGATCGCAAAGAATACTTTATAAATGATTTCGGAAAAAACATCGGGGAAATATAAAGTTGCTTGTGTAGCTAACCAGTTTGATTATTTAATAATATGTAAATATATAGTAAAACAACAACCTTTTAATCATCTACTGTACATAATATGGACTTTAAAGGTATTTATATGTTGCTTTTATTTTTGTTATAAAACATGTATATATAATATTATAATAAAATATATATAATAATACAGTGAAACCCTCATTAGCGGTCACTCATCGGACAGAAAATTTTGGCCGTACAAGAGGGTTGTAAAAGTGGGGGGGGACTATTTTGAAGTAGCTGAAATATTACATTTCAATCATTTGAATTCTTCATTTCAGAACATGTATTTTCGAGCACATGGAGCAAGTTTAAGATAACAAACGCAAACGTTTGTTGAATACAACAAGTAAATTTACAACAAAACGTTAAATCCATTTTATATAAATCGAACACTACGCAGATTAAATTAAACAACAAAATAAATGAACGTTTATTGGCGTAGTGGATTCAGGTCCCACAGAACGCAGAAATATTTATTTTCTTTCGAACGTTTCACCATCTAATCACGCCATAACATCGGCGCTGGTATCACTACGCCAATAAACGTTGATTGATTGACATTGTTGTTTAATTTAATCTGCGTAGTGTTCGATTTATATAAAATAAATACATATGCTGCAACGTGCATTTCGATCAATTTAATACCAGTCTCTTTGCAATTTGGTTTAAATAGTAGTCTATGTACTACACCATTCTGCGAAATAACTGGCAACAATATATATACGTTCGTAAAGAGATTATATATTGTCCTTCGTAGCTCAGTGGGTAGAGCCTCCGCCCGGCAAGTGGAAGGTCGTGGGTTCAGGTCCCACCGAAGGCAGAAATATTTATTTTCTTTCGAACGTTTCACCATCTAATCACGCCATACCATCGGCGTTGGTATCACTACGCCAATAAACGTTGATTGATTGACATTGTTGTTTGGTAAAACGTTAAATATTAAAATTTATTTGCTTTGGAAAAAAATTATCAAAACTGTTTGGTGGGTTTTATTTCCCACTTCTCCTTTGAAATATATTTCTAATTATGAGGTTAAATCCACTGTTTTTCCGTCGTTACGCTTACAGAAGCTGTGTGGTAGTCGAGTAAACGATAAAAAATTTTGAAGTGCGCTAGTTTCGAGTTGATAAATGTTTATTAGTTTCGCATAGTTTACCACTATATGATTTATTTATTATCAAAATCTTTATTAAGTTTTAGTCATTTGAATCGACGATTTCAAGTCAATTTCTGCTCTTCATTAACAGAAGGGAAGGTTCTTCTTAGATCTTATTTCGTTTATCTTTAGTTTTCTGTTGTGAAAAATGTCGTGAATGTCAAAGTTCAAGCGTATTTCGTTTGCACAACGTTTCTTGTATAATGTAATGAATCATGAAGACAGAGTCCGCGTTCTGAGAGTGACCGCTAAGCAGGGGTTTGAAATACGTTATTTAAATCAGTTTCTGCCGGGGAATTCTTATCTGGCCGTAAAAGCCGGGTGACCTTATCAGAGGGATGTCCGTTAAGAAAGATTTCACTATATAATAAAATATATATATAATAATGAAAAAATGTGTATATTTTAACAAGAGATAGAATTATTAATTTAATATTGCGATTTCATTCTTTCCAGATGACGCGAACTACTGTTAACACGAATAGCTTTAATCTCCCTTTCTGATTCGCTTTAACGAGATATGACCGCACAACAATTTGCATAAAACGTTAATTACTCCCCCACTCACATACACAAAGTAAAACAGTAAACTAACGATATTCCATACTCCAAGTTACATTTACTTCAATGCTTCTGGCCTAGCATAGAAAGAAGGATAGATTAGTTTAGTTTCTATTTCTCAAACAGTTTGACTTTGAAATTCGTTTCCGTCAGTTTCACAGCTCTGCCATAGCTGTATATTCAACCGGATTTGCGATATGAGGTTCCAGGATTTGACATTGAAGAACGACTCCAAGTTTGGGTTGAGCAAGGAGAAGCGTTGGCTCAGAACCCAAGCGGTCAGTGACACATTTAGCTAAGCGTGAGTAATTGCGTGAAATTACTTAATATCATGCGCAAGACGCCTGGGCGATTGATTGCCCAGACCACTTTTGTTCTCTTTCGGTGATCGTTTTTCGTTAACGCCCTTTCCACGGCTTATCTTCGAGCGGCTAACTATGCATAAATTATTATTCCACAATATTTGATCACATGCTTGTCCGATTAATAAATTATTCAATTATTACAACTTCCAATTATTCAAATAGGCTTAAAGAAGACCACAAAGTGAAAATTTCTTGTATATAGACGAATATTGCCAATTTTATTTTATATGTTTATTTGGAGAGTAGTGGTTGATACAATTTCTTTGGAAGGGTGCAAATTAAATGATCCCATTCATTTTATAGTTGAATAATTTATAAAAAGTACATATTGCGCACTATCGAAATCTCTAACTAAATTTACCTTTCGTTATGAATTTTTTATTTCTAAATATATATGCACGGCTACTTTATATGCTGTCTAGAAACAAACTATTTAAAAATAGCTAGTTAACCTAGAAATACTTGCGCATTCTCTGCATATAATAAACATATTAAAATATTGCTGACATTAAGTAATTTAATTAATCTTTTTTATAAGTACAGTAGACGGTCAAAAATCGGGCTTTCCTTCACGCAAAGCAATATCGGATGACTAGCAGTGCGTAAAAATTTAATTTTTTATTGAATTCCTGGCTCGTGACGCCGCATAGAACCACTATCGCAAGTGACGTCACATGAAACCCAGCCCCTTTTATTGTAAATCCAGAGGTCGCATATTCTAGGACCGAATTGTCAAAAGTCTACTATAGCAGCTACTTGATCTTTTTTTTAATGGTATTTTTTTATAGACTTTGCTTCCTAGCTTTCAAAACTTCAACTTCGCCAACCTTCTTTCCTTTCTTCCTTCCTCCCTTTCTTCCTTTTTTTTCTTTTCCTTTCCTTTCCTTCTTCTTTTTTTTTTTGTACTTACCTTTACTTTAAGCGATGAAGTGGTAAATTGCACTGACGTACGCTGGGGGACGGGGCGGGAGGGGGTTTTTGATGAGGGTCATAATCTTCCATCGCCATGCAAATTTGTGTATGTGCATATAAACATATAGGGCCATAGCTCTGTCACCCCCATTTATAAGCTTGTAACCCTTCCCTTTATGAAATTTCTACCTACTTTAATGGTAAATTGTAATATGCCCTCTCTAAGGTGTGTTCTCACACAAACCAGGCTTAGCTTAATCTGTACCCAATTATTATCAAAAAATACTTGCTAAAATGATAGTGGAAGCAACTGCGATGTCATTTGAATATAAAAAATTATGGCTGAAATGGTTGAACATAAAATCCTTCATTATAAATACCAAAAACGTCTAACAGAAACATAAAATAAATTTTTCTACTGGCATCGAAAGTTTATAAATATTTGTTCTTGCTGAAAAGGTCTCTTAAAATATAAATACTCTGGGAGTATACTGGAACTCTACGAAATTGCATTAATAAAGTTTCTTCGTTGAATAATATAAAATATATCAAAATAATTAATTTTTAACCAGAAATTTCGTACACAAGGCCGTAAACATCGCATGAAAAATAACTAAAGGATTCATACTTTCTCAGAAATACACGGAAATGGAACGGTAATTGACGTATGAATGCAATACAGGGTTTGTCCCAGAAGTTCCCGGAATGATTTTTTGTAGTTGGCAACGCTGGCTGACGGGGCGGAGGAGAAGTTGGTGGGGGATCTGAGCTTGGAAACGAGACCGGTATCAGTCGCCTGCGGGCAGTTGTTGAGGCAGGGTCACGCTCCGCGCAGAGGTATCTACTGCACCCTCGTCGATCAAAAAATGGACCAGTTTTTGGAGCAGCGTTATGCAATCAAATTTTGTGTGAAACTGGGTAAAAACGGGGCGGAGACACTCGAAATGCTTCGGAAAGCCTACGGTGACGGGGCGATGAAAAAAAGCCAAACTTTCATGTGGCACAAGCGGTTCCGGGAAGGTCGGGAGTCCGTCAACGACGACGACCGCTCTGGACGCCCGTCGACATCACAAACGGACGACTCGGTGCAAAAAGTGCGTCAAGTTTTGGACAATGACCGACGATTAAGTGTTCGGGTGATTGCAGAGGAGTGTGGAATACCCAAAACAATCGTTCATCGCATTTTAACGGAGGATCTTCAAATGAGGAAAGTCTGCTCGAAAATGGTGCCAAAAGTCCTGACGAGTGAGATGAAGGAGCAGCGTTTGTTGAAGTGCCAGGAATTGCATGAACGCTACGAAACGGACCCAGAATTTTTGGACAGAGTGATCACAGGGGACGAGACGTGGATTTTTCAGTACGATCCCGAATCAAAGCGCCAGAGCAGCGAGTGGCACACCAAGGAGTCTCCTCGCCCGAAAAAAGCAAGGATGAGCAAATCGCGAATCAAGGCAATGCTCATTGTGTTTTTTGACAGAAAAGGTGTAGTTCACAGTGAATTCGTGCCACAAGGACAAACAGTCAACAAGGAGTTTTACTGTGAAGTGCTCAAACGGTTGCGCAACAGGGTTCGACGCGTCCGAAACGAAATTCGCGACAATTGGATCTTGCACCATGACAACGCGTCAACCCACACCGCGCTCATTGTCTCCGAGTTGCTGGCCAAAATGGGTGTGGCAACGCTGCCCCAGCCGCCGTACAGCCCCGATCTGGCACCAGCGGATTTCTTTTTGTTCCCAAGGATCAAAAGAACCCTGAAAGGAACTCGGCATGGGACGCTGGAGGCGGTAAAAGCAGCCGCGACGACCTCACTGAAGGAGATTCCCGTTGACGACTTCCAGGGCGCCTTCAATGATTGGGTGAAGCGTTGGCAACGGTGCATCGAAGCAGGGGGAGAATACTTTGAAAAGTTCTGAAAAGATTGTAAACTGATATTGAATAAATGATTTTAAAAAAATCATTCCGGGAACTTTTGGGACAAACCCTGTAGCACGTTCCTTATATTTCATTAGGATGGTATTTTGATATATATTTCTTTTATGCGTATGTACTGTGTAGTACAGTGAACTTTCCTATTAACAAATCTCACGAGAGCGAGAAAAAATTGTGTTAATCAGAAAGCTTTGTTTATAGGAATTACGTATGAAGTAAGGACTGCCTTTATGTTTTATTTGATTTCCTTTAACCATCGCAGGTTTAGAAACGTCAATACATTTGGTAAAGGCATTGGCGTTTTTGAAATCGTTGTTATTATTATTATTATTTGAATTACAACTTAAAATTTAATAAAGTTACATACAGTACAATGACAATACAGTATGTCCGGCCGCGTCTATCAATTTTTATCATTTCAAATATCGCCATTACGGATTGCCCTTCTTTCTCAAGTCAAGGACATACACACGCGGGAAAAAATATACGTTAATCACGAAATCTCTAATTGGCCGACAGTTCGCGCCAAATCTGTATATAGCCGCTGGATATGACGTAACGAGTGTTCTCGCGGGAAAAAAGGTGAAGAAGCGTCGGAGCTTTCAGGGAGGCCAGACGTCAAAATGGCCAACCTCTAAATTAATATTCCTCTCACTATTACGTTGCCATTGTAACCAAGATTCGTATCAAGTTAGCAGTACGCTAATATTGAAGCAAAGTGCTTTAAATAAATATATTAAATAAGATGAGAAGTAATTATTTCTATACGAATAATTTCCATTGGCGACATACTGGCAAGCCGCCATTCGAAGTCTTTAACTGCCTAATATAATAGCCAAGCAAGTCCACAGAGCCTTGCCGCCGTATATCATTTTGGTGTCAAAAGTGTGATTCGACCCGCATCAAACCTCGGAGAAGCTGCAAAAGGAGAAAAGTACAGTGCCAGCCTAAAAGAAGGAGCCACAACACGAACGAGGAACAAAGACAGCCGTTGTCCCACCCTACTCCTACAACACCGCCGAATCAACGGGTGACGTAATAGTGGGTGTGCCGCAAAGAAGAAACGTGCCGCGTTGTGTTAGTGATATCGCGTTTCGGTTAAAGAAGAAAAAAAGTGGAAGCTATCAAGATATCTCCAGTAATCTATGTGCGTGTACGGTAGCGAAAAACATAATAAAAAACCGCGCGCGATAATTCGTGTGGAAATAAAATAAATAAATAAATCGAAAATAATGCATGTGGCGCAGAAAAAAAAAGAAGAAAAACGTGGAATCAATAAACGGTGAGTCTATATTAAAGAAAAAGAAAGGTGCAAACTTAGAACGAAATCTCCAATTCTAATAAGTATATAGGTTTAAGCTTCATGGCCACGGGATATTAAATGCTAATTAAGTATTTGTTTATGGTAATAATAATTTGCTGCGAAATTACGATCATATATATATATATATATCAAAGGGTGGTATGTAAGAGTAGAGGTATAATTACTTGTGTACCTAATTTAAACTTGGTAATATAAAATAAATAAAATATTAGCCCAAGATATAAAATATTACCAAATATTAAAATATCATTTAAAATACACATTGCGGATATATATAAAAGTTGTAAACCAGACCGATAGAGGCCCCCATAAATATATATTTGGAGAATGGCGAAAAAGGGAATTTCCGAAAAGGGGAATCAAATCTGTCGTCCCCTCACGACTAAGAAGTAAAAGATCTGCTCGTCCCCCCAAGTTCATTGCGAAATATAGAACGTACTATAGAAAACGTTGTAAGGAACGAAGCACTGGGATCGTCTGATGACGATTATTTATTGCCATGACCGGAACCACACTCGGGCCGATCCACACATGCTGGAGGTAATAACACAAGGGATAAGCCGGAGAAAGAGGTCAGGTTGGCCGAATTGGAAATCCAAAGGTTAAAAATACAAATGGAAAATAAAAAGATAGAATTAGAACACGAATTTAGAATGAAACAATTAGAAAGTCAGGGAACGAGATACCCAACTGTTGATATGGGAAACAACCCTTCGGAAAAAAATGCAGAATTGTTTAGGAAAGCAGCATTAAAAATACCAGAAACTGTTGACTAGTTGCCCTTGTATCTAATCAGCATTGAAAAATTATTCGTGTCTTTCGCTATAAATGATGATCAAAGGGAGCATTGATTTTACAACTCTTGGGTCCATGGGGTCCAGACGTTATAACTCATTCAATTTTTTCAAGTCTCTTCCACTCCTGAAGAAGCAAGGGATCGTCCATTAAACGTAGCCAAGGTCAATAACAAACGGCAGCCTGGGCCATTCCAGTGATTCTTAGCACCCCCTGCTTTCATGCCACACTGACCGCTGCCTTGATCAGGAGCACTCCAGCACCTGGAGACTAGGGGCCATGGTTTCTGGTGTGTCAACATAATGGAGGAATTAGCCATAATTTCACCACGCTGGCTAGACGGGTTGGTGAATTAGCCCTCCCCTTCCGCCTTTCTATCCGTGTAGCAAATATTAATTTGCCACATAAATAGAAAGCTCAGCCTGCACCACTTGAAGGCGGGGTAGGACACTAGGTTACTGGCCTGGCCGGTTCCACACATCGTCACATACGTTCAGCGTGTGGGTCTCCTTCCAGTTAGATACCAGCAACCCTTTTGCAGGCCATATATATATATATATATATATATATATATATATATATATATATATATATATATATATATATATATATATATATATATATTATTATTACTATATATATATATATATTATATTAGTATATATGTGTGGTTTTTATTACTTTCATATATTTTTATTAATATATCATCATCATCATCATATTCAACCATTATCTATCCACTGCTGGATGAAGGTCTCTCCAAATGCTTTCCACACAAGTCTATCCTGGGCCATTCGTTTCCACGTCACCCCAACCTGTTTTCTTATTTCATCCACCCATCTAGTTTGAGGACGTTTTCTAGGTCTTCGGTGGTCTCTTGGAATCCAGTTCAGAATTTCTGTTGTCCATCGTTGATCAGTTCTTCTTGCAATATGCCCAGCCCATCGCCATTTCAGCCCTTTTACTTTAACAATGATGTCCTCTACTCTAGTTTGCTCTCTCACCCAAGTGTTTCTTTTTCGATCTCTCCTAGTTATTCCAAGCATGCACCTCTCCATGCTCCTTTGCGTTGTCTGTAACTTTCGTATTGCTCCAACTGTTAGACTCCATGTCTCTGATCCATAAGAGAGGACTGGCAATACACACTGGTTGAAGACCTTTCTTTTTAGACACAAAGGCAATTTCCCCTTCAGGATAAAACTGTTTCTTCCAAATGCACTCCAGCCAAGTTTAATACGTCTGTTGAGTTCTTTCATAATGTTGCCATCCATTGAAATCAGCTGGCCAAGGTAAATATATGAATCAGCAATTTCTAGCTCAATGTTGTCAACTTGTATTTTTGTTTCCTCTACGAAATTATTGAACATGATCTTAGTTTTTTGTAGGTTCATCTTGAGTCCAACTTCTTTACTTCTAGTTGAGAGCTCCTGTACCATGTCTTGGAGTTCTAATGGGTCCGTTGAAAAAATAACAATGTCATCAGCAAACCGCAGATGATTTAAATATTCACCATTTATTTTTATTCCCTTGTTATTCCAATTTATCTGCTGAAAAATCATCTGTAAAGCTGAAGTAAAAAGTTTTGGAGAAATGGTATCTCCCTGCCTCACACCTTTACCAATTTTGATAGTTTTGGTATCTTTATGTAACCGAAATTTTGCACTTGCATTTTTATACACACGTTTCACCATGTCAATGTACACATCCTCAATGTCTGTTGATCTTAAAGAGTTGATGACTGCTGATGTTTTTATAGAGTCAAAGGCCTTCTCATAGTCAATAAATGCCACACACAATGGAAGTTCATATTCATGTGTTCTTTCAATTAATTCTCTTAATACTTGAATATGGTCCACTGTACTGAATCCACTTCGAAATCCAGCTTGTTCTCTTGGTTGAGCTGCATCTAATTTTTTCTGCAGGCGATGTGTTAGCACTTTTGTGAAGATTTTATAAATAGCAGGTAACAAGCTAATTGGTCGGTAATTTTTTAAATCCTCTTTATCACCTTTTTTATGCAAAAGAATTACTGTTGCAGAATCCCATTGGTTTGGTATGTTACCACTGTTGAGGCATTTGGTAAAGAATTTTGCGAGTATGTCTTCTACATGTTCTCCAGCTTCTTTTAAGATATCTAATGTAATGCCATCATCGCCAGGGGATCTTCCTTTCTTCATACTTTTTATTGCAAATGCTACTTCTTCTTTTAAGATTTTAGGAGCTGTTCCTTCGACTATCTCAGAGTCTTCGTTTAATCCACTGTTACTTTCGTATAGATTTTTGTAGAATTCTTCAACTCTTCTAAGTATTTCTTCCCTATTTCTTGTTACGGTGCCATCCTCTCCTTTTAATGCAATGATGTGTTTCTTCCCAACAGATAAACTTCCTTTAACAACCCTAAGGCTCTTGTTATTTTCAATGGCTTTCCTTACTAGCTCACAGTTGAATTTTCTTATGTCTTCTTTCATGCTTTTGCGCAGAGTTTTACAAAGTTCTATGTACTCAATCCTGGAACTGGTATTTCGATTGTCCACCTTCATATCTCTTCGCCTTTTCATGAGCTGTTTCGTCTTCTCAGATAATTTGCTATTGTGCTTTTTACAGGTTACACCACCAATTTCCCCAGCAGTTTCAACTATTGTCTTAACAATGTTTTCATTTGCTTCTGAGATATCACTTTCATCAATAAGTCCTTCCAGTGCAGAAAAGCGATTTTTTAATTCCAACTTGAATGCCTCGGTATTTACTTTCAGTTTCATTAGATCCACCCTCTTACTTACTTGTTTCCTAATGAGCTTCTGTCGTTCTAATTTAGTATTTAAGTGCACTTTACATCTCACCATTCGATGATCACTTCCAGTATTAAATCTGTTCAGTACACTGCAATCTTCAATAATTGATTTCTTGTTTGCCAGGATATAGTCAATTTCGCTAGTTCCCCCATTTGGGTGTTTCCATGTCCATTTTCTTTGCGGTTTCTTCTTAAAAAATGAATTCATGATGCTAAGATTTTCAGCTTCTGCAAATTCGATGAGTTGATCGCCACGTTCATTCCTTTCCCCATATCCGTATTTACCAACCGATGTCTCTCCTTGTTCCTGTTGTCCAATTCTTGCATTGAAATCCCCCATGATGAGCTTGATATGTTGTTTCCCTTTGGTGTGTAACTGTTTGATTTCTTCATAAAATTCTTCAACCTCTTCGTCGGTATGGCTTGATGTTGGTGCATATACCTGTACTATTTGAAGTTGGTATCGCTGGGTTAGTTGAACAACAAGCCTCGCTGCTCGATCTGATGTACTTTCAACTTCCAGAAGACAGTCTTTAATTCTTTTGTTGATTAAGAAGCCAACACCACTTGTTCTTCCAGTTTCCGTTCCTCTATAATAAAACAAATGTCCGCTTTTAAGTTCCACCAACTCTTCACCTTTTCTTCTAACTTCACTGAGTCCTACAATGTCCCATTTGATCTTGTCAAGTTCTTCTTCCAATTCCTGAAGTTTTGCTTCAGAAGCAAGGGATCGTCCATTATACGTAGCCAAGGTCAATAACAAACGGCAGCCTGGGCCATTCCAGTGATTCTTAGCACCCCCTGCTTTCATGCCACGCTGACCGCTGCCTTGATCAGGAGCACTCCAGCACCTGGAGACTAGGGGCCATGGTTTTTGGTGTATAAGCATAGTGGAGGAATTAGCCATCATTTCACCACGCTGGCTAGACGGGTTGGTGAATTAGCCCTCCCCTTCCGCACTACCATTCATGCAGCAAATATTAATTTGCTTCATAAATAAAAAGCCCGGCCCGCACCACTGAAAAGTGGCGTAGGACTCTATATTACTGTCCTGGTTCCACACATCGTTACATACGTTCAGCGTGTGGGTCTCCTTCCAGTTAGATACCAGCAACCCTTTTGCAGGCCGGCCATACATACATACATACCTACATACACACACACACATCACCACATACATACATACATACATATATATATATATATATATATATATACAGGGTGATTCATAATTAATGGAACAAAGTGGAAGGGACGATCAAGGATGACAAATATGCCATATTTGGCGAAATCCCCGAGCAAACGAGCCAGTTTGACTGTAGAGCGTGACAGCTGTTGGCGTCCATGTCATTGCTACGTTGGCCATTACGGCAATAAAAAAATATTTAATGCATAAATTAAGTGATTGGCCTAATAATACAGCAGACACAAAAAATCCGGAATTCTCTTTCCTGATATCATATAGTGAAAATAAGCCTAAAACTGCCTTTTTTAGCACACTGGAAAAGAGTTGTGAACTGCCGAGTATGTGAAACAGGTGAAGGACATCAAAATAAACAATTTT
>QLNU02015270.1:6164352-6174452 GCA_006491805.2 Dysdera silvatica | reverse complement strand
TTAAACATTTTCAATTTCCTTTTCCTGTAGTTAAACAAAATAATCTGTTAAAATATATTTCCTTTTCTCCTTCAAACGGGGAGTAAACCCTGTATATATAGAAACATATATTTATTATAATAAAAATAAATACAATTAAACTGAAAATTAAATGGAAAGTGGGAAAATGGAATCGGAAAATGTGGAAAAAAAAGCTTCAACTGTAAAAAGTGAAAAAAAAATTATATTTATATTATATTTATTAATTATATTTATTATAATTTGCAGCTTAAATGCAAATATGCAATTTGGGAATTTATAATATTTTTAAAATTTATAATGGTATTAACTTTTATTTTATATATTTTTGAATATGTACTCTTATATAGAAAAATACATTGATTTACTGTTGTACTTAAAGCTTTTAGGCAGTGTGGAATATCCCGCATTACCCTAACAACGAGAAAAGTGGATGGGATGAAGATACTGTGCATTCGCGCTCAGTTGGTGTGTGATACCGTTAGCAGACGGGTTAGTCCATTGCAGTTTAGGGAAGGCCGTCTTGGAGGAACTGGTTTTTCCCTCGCGGAAAACCAGTTTCGGCAAGACGCCCTTCCCTAAACTGCAATGGACTAACCCTTGTGCTAACGGTATCAGGCGTCAGGTCTGCGCGAACGCACAATAAATCTTTTGCAGTTGCGCAGGAAAAGGGGAGGGTGGAGTCAGGGCCCCTCCAATTAGATAACAAAGCACGTTGTTTTCCTTAAGGAGGATATACACGTTGAAATGTCCAAATTTAGCAAAAAATGTATGATTTTACTTTATTTTATTCCCCGTTCTTTTATCTTTCAGGGCATATCAAAATGTTTTAAAAATTTCTAATAGCTTTAGAGTTACGCTTATTTCCGTGAAGTGAGAAGTGTCGAAATTAACGTATTTATAAAATTTCAGTTGCAATTTCTGAAGAATTAATTTTTGCATTCCTTACAGCACTTGAACAATAATATTTCGAGTTCTAGTAAATATAATGATAAAATTTCAACTGATTCTTAAACAGGTTAATTGTGTCCCCGAGATGGACCTCAATCAAAGATATCTGCCAAGTCGAACTTTTCTAGACTGAATTTAGGTTTTTAATTTCATTATATTATTACATTTTTTAAAGTTAAGTACCCATTTTTAAACGTTAAAAAATATATTTATTACATAATTATATTTCATCCATCCCGGAGGAGAGCTATATACAAAATTCCTACACTTAAAATTATATTCTATCTCAGAAGAAAGTGAATTATCCATGTCAGAGTAATGGTCTAATTAGCTCATTAATTAGCATATAATTGATTAAAAAAATAAATAATTAAATATAAATTAAAGATAAATAATTTCTTATCCAAGAAAGTAAGTACTTTATGCACTATTCTACTATACAAAAAAATGTACAAAAATATTCAAATTGAAAACTATATCCAACGTACATCCCCCTTTAAAAAATCCTATTATTATATTTCCTTATTATTATATTTAATTATTATTTATTATTATTATATTAATTTAAACAAATTATTATATTATTATTATTATTATTATTATTATTATTATTATTATTATTATATTATTATTAATATATTAATTAAATAGATTATTATTAATATATTATCGCTATATAAGTCCTTATTATTATATTTGAATCCCTTGGTCTTTTTCAAAGCTGCTTGCGACTCACGAGTTTTTAATTGTCACACCCCTGCTCTCTAGCACTATATAATGTCATTGCCTAATTTCTTGTAATCACTTACGTTGTCCTATACTGTGTTTAAGAGAAATGGCCTATGAATGTTGTTGTATTTTACATAATTTTATTGCAAAAATATAAAATTAAATAAAATTTGCTCCTTTGATCAAGAGATTACTTTGAGCTGGAATGTCATGATGATGCTTTCGATATTAATTACATTAGACATCGTGACAAGGTTTAAATGTCCTCAGCTCATCATATAAAAATGACATCTCGGTTACATTTCAAACAAGAAAAGCAACGTTACATCAAATATATCTCTTTACTACAGTGTAAATAAAGTTAAACCACTACGAAAATGTAATTATATATATATATATATGTTCCTACAGGTAATAATGGTATATATAAATATATATAAGCAGTGGCGTAGATAGGTATTTTTCCGCCCGGGGCGAGTGACTTCCATTGCCGTAGTTGTTATGCCTGCCATTGTTTTTTAAGGACTAATTACCGCCCCCCGAATTGTGGCCCCCGGGGGGTGCCCCTTACCCTCCTATCTAGGCTACTGTATGTAAGGCGCTAGTGTCCCGCAACCCTGGGCAGGTTTACGATTTTGCCGCATAATCTTACCAAATGTGAATAGAGGCATGACAGGGAATTTGGCGCTTCTGTCAAATCCTTAATTTGACGCTCCAGGCGATGCTTGATGAATATTTCAAATGTTTATTTGTGAATTTTGTCCCTTTTGAACCTTTTTCAAGGCTGCACCCATGGCAGCTCTCATTTTGCCAATGCCTAGTTATGCCCCTAAACATAACGAAGTAAAATTAGTTATTCAATTGACTACCAGAAAATTCCCACGTCTGCAAACTTCTCGGAAGCCAACTTTTCATCGAAAATTTGCCGCAACGGCACACTTAGCCTATTGGTAAATCCGCCACTGCCCGTAACTTTTCTCTGCTGGGACTGCCGCCTCCTGCTTGATCACTGAAGTTGGACAATCCAGGAGAGAAATCATTCACTGAGAGGATGACACGAGTCCTGCCGTAGTGTTGACTTCGTTGGCTGTAAAACTAGGTGTAGATTTCTCCGTAAACTTTGGGTTCAGCTTGCCAACACGTCTGACCAGCGTGGTAATCTTGAGGACAGCCAAATCCTCCTTGTTCTTTTCACCATACTTCAGGTATGTATGATGACAGAGAGCCCTCTCTCCTACAGTGAACTGACAATCGTGGATGATAATAATTTGAGATAATGGTAAGTCATGGACACAACGATTTAAAAAGCTAATATATATGTGTAATTGGAAATAATTTATTGATTTATAGTTTGAGGTTCAAAACAAAAAGCACTAAGTCAGCTATTGAATAATTTCGTATTATTAACGTATCATAAAATGATTTATATATCATCGTAAAACGAATGAGTGTGTTTATTACTTACAAGGAAACTCCCCAGAGCACACATCTAATCTGACGAATTTAATTCAGTCGTAAGTAAACACCATAAGAAACCTAATACGTGAAAATTATCATCCATCTCCTCAGATTAACGCTAAAAATAATTAATAAAAAATGATTTTGGTTTGACAGAAGAGAGACTTTATCGCCATTTGGCGCCTTTTAATTTCTTTCATAAATTCCTCAAAAAGCATCCAAACCACATTAAATATATTTATAGTCTGTTCCATGTTATCCTCATACGGATAAATAGAATACAAGCGATACTTCGTTACAGAATTTTTAAAATAAAAATAAATGATTCTTTTATGCACAAACCGAATTGCAACTTGCAATGTGATTATAAAAATTAAAGTAAATTGTTTTCTGATGTGACTTTCAGAAATAAAATAAAAATAATATAGAATTTCAATTTAACGAATAGAGAAAAAAAAACCTTTACAGCTACTTCAAAATCAAATATGTTTAAATTTAACCAGTGAACGCAATCACGCTATTACTGGACGTATTCTCAGTTTTAGAATACAACCTCCAGTTCGCTTTTCACCTTTGTCAACCAAACTTTATCAACCCGAAAGGTTACGATTGGAGCTATTGTAACAACTTTTTCATATTTAATTTTTCGTTTCTAGGGGAAGATAGCTGCTAATTTTCACACATTAAGGTTTTTATGGTGGGTACATTAAGCTGAATTAAATTCGTTAGATTTGTCGTTGAGCATCTCCATGGGGGTTCCGTCTTAGAAATTTACAAGGTAATTGAATATAAATACCTTCCGTGCTTTGTCATTGGCGTTTTATTCAAAATCGTGGCTATAATTATCGATTTACGTCAAAATTATTGCATGGAATTATTAACTGAGATGTAAACAGAACAATTAATATATACCAAATTTTCGCGCTTTTTCCCTAGTATTTTTAGTACACTTTTCTCCTAGTCATCCAAATTTTCCTCGTCAGTTACTTCATCATTTCCTTTCCTTTTCTTTCGCTTATCTTTTTTAAAGCCAAATGTACTAGCGAACTTACGTAAGCTAAAAAAAATATTCTGCCTAGGTTTTACATGTAAATGTATACATAACTATGAAAAATTATAGAGACAGAAGACCTTTTTACACTGGAATAATTTTTATTAAAATAAATAATAACAACATTTCGGGAGCTAACTGCTCCCTTGCAAAATAAAATAATAAAAAAGATGATAAATAGAAAAATAAATACAGAATACAAAACAAAATCAACAACATTATATTATTTTTTGTCTTTTGTTTTGTATTCTGTATTTTTTTTCTATTTTCATCATTCCTGTTTTTTATTTCGGCCTTCCTTACTTGATAAAGGGACAGGTAGTTCCAAAAACGTTGTTATTATTTATTTTAATAAAACCTACTCCGGTGACGAAAGATTTTCTGTCTCTATGGAAGTCCCTGATAAATCTGTATTTAGTTATGCTAATTATACCTGGTACTGGCTTTGTATTGCAGAAAATTGCCGTATATATTATAATTAGTGGCGGCTCTTGGCGAGATTTTAGGGCTTGCTCATGAAACCATTTCACCAAATCCCAAATTTACCGTAAAATTCTTTCTTATTTACTGAATAGGGTAAAACCAGTTTATTGGCGAATATAAGACGTAAATTGCTGTGTTTTAGTGAATTAGCCTTCATGCATACACCCTAAAATCCCTCCAAGAGTGGCCACTGATTATTATCTTATAACATCAGACTATCCTCTTTGAGAAAATTTCAAATAAAGAGATTATATCAACAATCGTCAGATTTTAGTGAAGCTTAGAGATGAAATTCAAACAGGAATTTCGAAATTTATTAAATTTCATTAAAAAGTATCCAATTTTTCATTAATCTTGGAGATTCTTGCTTGATGATCCTTTTACACAGTTCATGTTACTTTTTTCCATTTAATGATCTTGCAGAAATGAGTGCTGAAGTAGTTCTATTCAGTTGAAATAATATTTATTACTGCTTCAAATATTTAGGTTAATTCAATAATAGACGCCAATAAATAAATTAATTTTAATATATCACTAAAAGAATGTAGTACGACATTTTGGCGGAGCCTTTGAAAATGACGTGTGCACACTTTAATGGTAAACGGAAGTCTGATTTGGTTTTAGAATTCGGAAAACAATTACACACACTGTTGCCAAATATAGAAAGTAAAAATATAATTATACAATATCTGAAAAATATGAAATAAAAGCACACGATTTGGCATGGTGTCAATTTTAGAAATTGAACTTTTTAAGTTTATTTTCTTTCGTTTCTAAGTGGCAACAGTTAAGAAAGCCTGCGAAGCGAACATTTATATTGTGGGAGTCCACAAGCTACATTACAAAACCTATTCCGCATTTTAATGGCATTGAGACCGTTTTACCGAACTTTAACTCATACAGTTTGTAACGTTTCTTCGTAACGTTTTTTCGCCACACCGCAAGCTATTTTTTGTAACCAAGGACTATCAGGAACGTTTCCCACATTCATTTATTTTTAATCTAATTGAAAACTTAGCATTTATTTCAATTAGTTTAAAACCTACAGCAAAAATCAATTCTTCAGAGCCTTTTGTTCTATTTCGTATAAAAAGGCCAAAGAGCTTTTAGGCTCTTTTCCCTTGACGAATCAATCCTTTCGCCATCGTGACACAGGCTTATATATAAAAACTGAATCTTGAATACAACACAGATATTGAATTTATCAATGCTAGGTTCGATCTGCCATTCTTTAAAAATCTATCTCTTTAATAAATCACCGAATTAGGCGAACGAACTAAGAAACACCCTATAGGAGAAAGAAAAGAACCTATTTGTTTGTTTTTTCTGCACTATTCAAGAGTGAACCTTTCCGAAATGGAAATTAAGAGGAAGGTTCTTCAGAAATTTAATTAAAAAGTTTTTTGTTTCGAATTGTGTTACAATTTTCTTTTTCGAAATGGCGAATGTGGAATGACTTTATGCAAATTATCCTTTTCCAAGATCCGTCTGTTCCATTAGCTTCGGCTAACTTATTCCCTTCGGGCAAATATTTTACCAAATAAAGTCGCTTGATTTTCTGAAAGCACTGTAAAAATGGCTGAACGCTTAAAAAAAAGTAATTAATATTTTGTGGCTGAACTTGTTCTAAACACGAAGCAATATCCCTATTTTTTGTGGCTTGGAAACTGTGGCAGCTGTGGTTTACCATTGATTCGAGAATTCAGGCAGTCCCATTTACATTTATATATTATCAATTCATTATTCTAGCGTACTCATAAAATAGGAATTAATTTCATGGTATCCAGCAGCACTTACTTTCAGAATCTTGGTTGTATATATACATATATAATATATTATCAAAAGTAAGAAAACACTTTATTATCTTCGAGAAAATTGGATTTTACATCTGAATGGTTAGCGCGAATTTCTCCTTCTCCAAGCGTCTTCTCCGATTCGGAGGTTGGAGGCCAGCATGGACCACAATTTCTTATCTCTACTCACATGAATGATTCCTTCTGTGCTCAGCCCAGTCAAAGATTAATTGTCCATCCATCCTCTTCTTTTTCTGCCTCTAAATTTCTTTCCTATGGTTTTCCCTGTGGTGCTAATTAGGGTAGTTTTTATTTTTCACTTCCCACTGAGGATCTACGGCCAGCTTTCTTTTCAGTGTTTTATTGTATTGATGATGTCTCTTTTTATACGGTATTTATTCAAGATTTCTTCGTTGAAGCTCTTATCATTCTATTTCATTTTCAATAAACTTCTCAAGGTCCACATTTCGAAAGATTCAATTTTTGTTCTGACATCTTTTTTAATGTACCCAGGTCTCGTAACCGTATATCAGAACAAGTCAGATATGAGTAATTTTGAGTTTAATTACAACGGTAACTCATCTGAGCATTTATATCAAATCTCGGCAAGTTTAAACAGGAAAGTTTTTCCATTCTTCCTGCAAAGAAGTTGCCATAGATTTTATTGAAAGGAGTTGTTTAAATCGAAGCCATGGTCATCGATCCAACCAACCAATAAAAATAACCCTCACCCCTTACGTCACATTTCAGTGACCACTATTCAAAGATATTTGTCGAATCAGCAACACTCATTCTGGATCCGACCTTCCATTCCTGAATATGTGGTCGTAGTACTGTATGAAGAACTAAACATAAACGTGATCACTATATGCCCCGCGTAAGACGTAGCTTGCTCAATGTCTAATGCGTCTGCCTGACATTACCTTGTGTACACAATTCCTGCAATAATGATCATTCATAATGCCTTCACCATGCTCATCCTAATAAAGACTTGTTTTTTGACAGGGTAATTGCCAACGATCATCGTCTTTCCGGCGTTCATCATCGTCACCAAAATGTTATAATCGTCTGAGGCGAGCCGAATCTACATCACGGGAAGTCTTTCTACGTATCTACTCATTCATTTCAAAATACAAACAGGAAGGCTGATGATGGTGTTGATGATTGGGCATTAAATAAATGGGAAAGGTGGTCGAAGTCCGCAAAGAGAAAAAGTGAGAAGGGTGCCCGTTATTCCCTTGTTGTTCGATGAGCCATACGTAATAATCGAGAAGATTGGTTGTATGAAATGATACAGTTATTCCAAATAGGTCAAGCAGTCGTTCACTCGTCAAGAACAGGGTTATCGAAGTAGGTGACTTCTATTACTCAATATCCAACAACGGCATAGTGGCGGAATTAGCCATAATTTCACCACGATGGCTAGACGGGTTGGTGAATTAACCCTCCCTTTTCACCTTTCTATTCGTCAGCAAATTTTAATTTGCTGCATAAATAGAAAGCCCGGCCCGCACCACTGGAAGGCGGGGTAGGACACCAGGTTATTGGCCCGGCCGGTTCCACACATCGTCATATACGTTCAACATGTGGATCTCCTTCCAATTAGATACCAGCCATCCTTTTGCAGGCCAACCTTTTGAAGGAACAACGCGGACATTTGTTTTATTATAGAGGAACGGAAACTGGAAGAACAAGTGGTGTTGGCTTCTTAATCAACAAAAGAATTAAAGACTACCTTCTTGAAGTCGAAAGCACGTCAGATCGAGCAGCGAGGCTCGTTGTTCAACTAACCCAGCGATACCAACTTCAGATAGTACAGGCATATGCACCAACATCAAGCCATACCGACGAGGAGGTTGAGGAATTCTATGAAGAAATCAAACAGCTACATACCAAGGGGAAACAACACATCAAGCTCATCATGGGAGATTTTAATGCAAGAATTGGACAACAGGAACAAGGAGAGACATCGGTTGGTAAATACGGATACGGGGAAAGGAATGAACGTGGCGATCAACTCATAGAATTTGCCGAAGCTGAAAATCTTAGCATCATGAATTCATTTTTTAAGAAGAAACTACAAAGAAAATGGACATGGAAACACCCCAATGGAGGAACCAGCGAAATTGACTATATACTGGCAAACAAGAAATCAATTATTGAAGATTGCAGCGTACTGAACAGATTTAATACTGGAAGTGATCATCGAATGGTGAGATGTAAAATGCACTTAAATACTAAACTAGAAAGGCAGAAGCTCATTAGGAAACAAGTATGTAAGAGGGTGGATTTAAAGAAATTAAAAGAAAATACCGAGGCATTCAAGTTGGAATTAAAAAATCGCTTTTCTGCACTGGAAGGACTTATTGAAGAAGTTGACATCTCAGAAGCAAATGAAAACATTGTTAAGACAATAATTGAAACTGCTGGGGAAATTGGTGGTGTAATATGTAAAAAGCAGAATAGCAAATTATCTGAGAAGACGAAACAACTCATGAAAAGGCGAAGACATATGAAGGTGGACAATCAAAATACCAGTTGCAAGATCGAGTATGTAGAACTTTGCAAAACTTTGCGCAAAAACATGAAAGAAGATATAAGAAAATTCAATTGTGAGTTAGTAAGGAAGGCCATTGAAAGCAACAAGAGCCTTAGGGTTGTTAAAGGGAGTTTGTCTATTGGGAAGAAACACATCATTGCATTAAAAGGAGAGGATGGCACTGTAACAAGAAATAGGGAAGAAATACTTAGAAGAGTTGAAGAATTCTACAGAAAGCTGTATGAGGGAAACAGTGGATTAAACGAAGACTGTGAAATAGTCGAAGGAACAGCTCCTAAAATCTTAAAAGAAGAAGTTTCATTTGCAATAAAAAATATGAAGAAAGGAAGAGCCCCTGGTGATGATGGTATTACATTAGATATCCTAAAAGAAGCTGGAGAATATGTAGAAGACATACTTGCAAAATTCTTTACCAAATGTCTTAACAGCGGTAACATACCAAACCAATGGGATTCTGCAACAGTAATTCTTTTGCATAAAAAAGGTGATAAAGATAATTTTAAAGATTACGGACCAATTAGCTTGTTGCCTACTATTTATAAAATCTTCACAAAAATGCTAACACATAGCCTGCAGAAAAAATTAGATGCAGCTCAACCAAGAGAACGAGCTAGATTTCAATGTGGATTCAGTACAGTGGATCATATTTGAGTATTAAGATAACTAATTGAAAGAACACATGAATATGAACTTCCATTGTGTGGGGTATTGAATATGAGAAGGCCTTTGACTCTATAAAAACATCAGCAGTCATCAACTCTTTAAGATCAACAGACATTGAGGATGTGTACATTGACATGGTGAAACGTGTGTATAAAAATGCAAGTGCAAAATTTCGGTTACATAAAGATACCAAAACTATCAAACTTGGCAAAGGGGTGAGGCAGGGAGATACCATTTCTCCAAAACTTTTTACTTCTGCTTTACAGATGATTTTTCAGCTGATAAATTGGAATAACAAGGGAATAAAAATAAATGGTGAATATTTAAATCATCTGCGGTTTGCTGATGACATTGTTATTTTTTCAACGGACCCATTAGAACTCCAAGACATGGT
>QLNU02015270.1:6146566-6164252 GCA_006491805.2 Dysdera silvatica | reverse complement strand
ATCCATCCATCCATCCATCCATCCATCCATCTATTTATTTATTTATTTATTTATTTATTGACTCATTTATCCATCCATCGATCCATCAAGTCACCAAATGTACATATACCACAAGTAATGAAATACAATTTTAGTAACTTTATGGGTTGTCAAGAAGAAGTGCAATCTTTATTTTTGATAGAAATTTGTGCTATCTGAACTTCCATTTTTGTACAGCCATCTAACTGGAAAGAAACACTATCAAGTGAAAGTCCCGACACAATAATATAGTGATAGTATGTCACTGGCATAATTAACATTTGATCAGACAAAAAATTCAAGCTTTTTTATTTATTTTTTATATTTCAGTTGAGTACAATATGAAATATTTTAAAAGCCTTATTTATTTTTACTCCGTTTAACGATGAGAGGTCTGCTTAATAGGAACATCTATGACTTGCGTGTATGTTTCATTTGTTCTTTTCTAAGTGTCACTTTGTGTTTGTCATAAAACAAATGACACTTTTATTTTCTATCATACGAAACTTCTTGTCATAACGTGTCCCTTTCATCAAGCGTTATTAATGTTTTCTGTACCCCAGGGCGATTTTCATCTAAAAAGTCCCCCAGGCTTCTGTCAAGTTTCTGACGTAAACGCAGTTTATTACATTGTAAAAGGTGATAATTTAATTTGGTTGTAATGTTCAAACGCAAAAATTACATATGCTTATTTAAATATAAGAAACTTCCAAGTACATGTGTGTGTAATAAATTAAATTTATTCAAATATTCATCATTACAAACTATCAAACATAAAATATTCTTATCGCTATCACAAACTATAAATTTAAGTACATGGAATTTTTAAATTCAATTTTTGTGTGGTTCATGCAAGTGTAAGACATCAAAAATTCTTGAGCCAGAAAAGTACATTAAACAAACATTGGCTTCAGAAGAAAACGATAAAATTAATGATCGGTGATAAAAATTAAACTGGAAAAACTTATTTCTAAAATACAATATATTACAAATAGAGCATTTGCAGAAATGCAGTGTCTTAATTAAAATATATGAAAAATAGGGGAAGGCTATCACACTGAACTTATAAGAATAAAATTAAATGAAAAAGGTAGAAATATTCAATAATGTTCAATAATGATTGAATAACAATTCAATAATTATACTATAACAATTCAATAATGATTCAATAACAATTCAATAATGATTCAATAACAATTCAATAATGATTCAATAACAATTCAATAATGATTCAATAACAATCTAATAATGATTCAATAACAATTCAATAATGATTCAATAACAATTCAATAATGATTCAATAACAATTCAATAATGATTCAATAACAATTCACAATGATTCAATAACACCACAATGATTCAATAACAATTCAATAATGATTCAATAACAATTCAATAATGATTCAATAAATAATCCAATAATGATTCAATAACACCAATAATGATTCAATAACAATTCAATAATGATTCAATAACAATTCAATAATGATTCAATAACAATTCAATAATGATTCAATAACAATTCAATAATGATTCAATAACAATTCAATAATGATTCAATAACAATTCACAATAATAATGATTCAATAACACCAATAATGATTCAATAACAATTCAATAATGATGAATATTATTTGAATAAATACAACGTTGAATTTGCGGTAAGTTTTAATACATCATTGCCAGCTTCGACCTTCCGGGGGGGGGTCATCATCAAAATATAACAAGACTTCATGACGTTATGAATCGGAAACAATTTTAGAAATGAAAAATTATTAAATTAAAAAACAAATAAACAAATAAGGTAGAAATACATGTCGTAAATACAATGACCTATTACTCCCAAAACTAAGAACCGAAATAGGAAGGAATAATATAAATAATTTGAACCTATTAAAATAAGGACTAGAATGGGAGAAAAAAACATAAATTTTTATGGTATTAAATGCTGAAACCCGCTGCCGAACTAAGTACAAATTGTAAAAATAGTTTTAAATTTAAATATCTAGTAAAAACACGTATACCACAAGAACAAATGAACCACAAATGCATTGGAAACACAGGAATTAACAGATGTTTTTATGTATTTCCTACCACGCCATGCATGTCTCCAATAAAACAACCTTTTGTAAATATTCAATAGAATTTATTGAGAGGAATTGTATGAGCATGGAAATAAATTATTCTTATTCCTATTATTCTAAATTGCAAAGCTGCAAAACTTGGGAATGGGTTACCAAAAGAATTAAATAAAATTGAAAAGTAGAGAAATGTTTAAAAAAAATTAAGAAAATATTTGACACAGGGTAATGGAAACTAAAACAAAAAAATTAGAAAAAATATATTAAAAGGAAGAGTGATTCCCAATTGGTCATGTGACATCTTTGGTATTAGATTATAATTTTAAGGTCACAGTTGTGTTATATCCTTGCTGATATATTTTTAGGAACTTTCATTGTAGAGTCTAATATGATGTACTTTTAGTATATATTGTCGGTATTATTATTTATAGTTATGGGGTATATTGTTATTATGACTTTAGAAATGAAGAATAAAACAGTGTTAAAAAAATTATTTCTGTTCACTTTATTTTGACTTATTTAGTCGATTACAGATGAGAGTGAGGAAATATCATTCCTATTTCTCACTCACTCACCAATAGAAATGAGTATATCTCGAACAATCGGTCAGCTGCACTGGCGACCAGATTGTTGCAGTTTGATGAATAGGAAATACCTTTTTCTACTAGGTTTTAGGTTTCTCATTGAAGAGGTCGAGTACTGTCCAACGACCACGAATATGAGCCGTGGTGAAATAGTCAATCAAACCAAGTCGACTTTTTGTGGGGTGTTAGGAAGGGCACACGATATATATATCAATGACAGGTTGTGTACAAACTGGAGTAACAAAGGTCTCCATACAACGACCAGTACCCTATTTTGATCAATTAGCTGTTCCAAATCAAACTCGTGAGACAGCTTTTCAGGAATCAACTCGTCAATGTTAAACAGAATGGTTCCCGGCGTCTGGAGGGCCTTTTAAATGAAGATGGTCAATTATGGAACAGATATTCATTTTGACAAGAGATTATATTCTTTCCTCCACCATTGGAGAACGTGACATTTTCTCTCCAAAATATGCTCCCATCATCCAAATCTTTTTCTGTTATCTTCTCCACTATATTCATTATTTTCATTTTCATCATGCTTTCATCTTTGTGCATAATTTCATCATACAAAGGAACTGTCAATTAAATTTACAACTAGTTATATATATATACACACACAAAAGCTATTAGTAGGGAGCTTAAACCACCGAAAAAAAAGCATCAAAAGTAACTTACAAAATACTAAAATCATATTCAACAATTTCATAAGGAAAGGAAAAACACCGATAGGTGGCGTTTAGCTAGAAGCTGCGGATTCAGTCTTGAGCTATTGTTATTGAAGGAGGAAGTCATAACGAAGGAATTATACAAAAGTATTAAATACAATTGGGCTATATTAAAAAAAAAAGAAATGCGTGCAGTTTCATCTTGAAAGAGAAGAAACTTTTGTGCCTAACTTTGTGTAACTTCATAACTTTTGTGTTTTTAAAAAGAAAGGGTTTTAGCCGTGTTGTTTTACCAGTCCTCTTATGCACCAGAGACATCTATTCCAGCGAAGAAAATGCAATACGAATTTGCAACCAATCCAAAGCAGCGTGGAAAGATTCATTCTTGGAAGAACTATAAGAGATCGAAAACGAAATGTTTGGGTTCGAGATTAAATGAGGATTGAAGACATCAAGGTCTTGTACAAGAAGGGATTTAAAGGAGTTCAGCCCCACCCATTTGAACGATAGTGTTAGCTTCAGTTTCCATCGAAACCACTCCGTTTCATCAAAAGCATCCCTCCTTTCTTAAATTCGGTGCTCAGGGCTGGAAGACGCCATTAGTAATGTGAAAACCCAAAATGGCAAAGACCTGGGTATCTCGCAATAAGGACTAACAAACAATGGAAAATTAAAATTCTCAACTTGATTCCAAAAGGCTGTCAAAAACCTGCAGAATGTCCTCAGAGCCTACACGTCAACAAAATAAAATACGTTTTCAGGTAATATGGAAACAAATTATTCAAAAAGACGCACGTGGTTTCCAAACAGGTATCCACAAACGTTTTCCTAAAAAATCCGTCGAATCCATATCAAGAATTAATTATGCACAACTAGTTACCTAAGTAATATATATCACAGTAATCTATAATAATAGGTTCTATAGAGAGTAGAATAGATTTTATTCAGCCACATTAAGTCTCATGCAGAAGCCTGAAAATATATGTGTCCACATATCTTTTTTAAAATGTACCTGTCCACATATCTTTTTTAAAATGTACGCGGTGCCCAGTAAGGTCGTTTTTTCGCACATCAGATACAGTTATGTCCATAGTATCCAATTTCTCTAAGGATTTTTTTAAGTTGGATGTTATGATGTTGAATGCACCCATCACTAATGGGATAGAAGTTACGCATTTTTTTCAGAGTATCTTGAGTTTTGCGGCTAAGTCACGATATTTAAGAATTTTCTTTATAATTCTTTATGAATAATAATTTTGACATCGACGTTTATGCTCAGTCTAGAGCTTTTTTAGTATACCAGAAGAAGAGACATCGTCTCCGTCCTAGGGTCTCTCCGTTTAGCCCGGAATACCTTAACCACTAGGCCACCGAGGACAAGAGCAACGCTCTCCTCCTCCGTATATAAGGATGTAAGATATTATTACCCTTCGCAGGGATAACACAATTGCCAAATAATGGTCAACACACAAAGCCTCCGGGGCGAGTTTTTGTGAGTTTTTCTAAAATATGGTAAATTTTTTCTTTGATTATATTGTCGCCAAGGATTGCAATATCCCTAACGTAGACCACTTTTTAGTTTACCAATATTGTGACAGGAGTATTGTGTTGTAAGTGCCTAACTGTTTATAGACGAAAGTCTCACAGGATTTTAACTTGGTTATTTTCGATAATTTTTTTCTTCTTCATGTTCGTATGGTTAATCCCGTTATTTACTGGGATATTGCATAATTTTCAAAAATTCTAGTGCACCAGAGATCCCATTACGACATGTCTAGATTTGTAACCAATCTGATCTATTTTAATACAGTCGCTAACACCGTGGTCAACAATTTCATTTTTGTTTTACAAAATCTGCATTTGTTATTGTTGTGTTGCTTTTGTCTTTTGCAAGACATCACATTCGTTTGCAGTGACTGCAAAAACAAGGCTTTTAATTTCAGTGCATGTCCACTTTTCCTTAGATTCCTTTCTGATATTGGCCGTGGAGGAATCATTTTCAAATTTGAACAACGTTTTCTCGAGTCATGGAATTTAAAAACATTTTCAACTCTTATATCTTTATAGTATATTTTCTTTAGCCATTTCCCTCAGAAATTTTTCAGTACTTTTTTTTTAAATACTGATTTAAATTTATCTGTTTTTTCCTCCTCAACTGTTTGTTTTATCTATGAAAGGTCACATCCATCTTCCTCCCTTGGCAGATATAGTTACTCTATCTCTGGCACTTCGGGATTGTAGTGCATAATTGATGGTCAACTGTCTTCTTGTTTTTCAGTCAAGATGATCTAAATCAGCTATTGGGCAATTGCAACAATACCTACCATATGCCTGATAACTGGGATAACACAGCTGTTAGTGGTTTTAATGAGGTGTACGCCATTTAATTTTGATTATAAGAATTTTATTAACTGTTTCAAGTATTCTGAATACATGATGCTCTTCATATTATTGAGTATAAGAACGTGAAGTTCACAAAATTACCAGATATTTTAAATTTTCTTCATCAGAAAGATATTTAATCATTTACTGAATCCCGAGTTGTTGATTTTTATTATTATTTTAGTATGGTATAGCAAGAAATTTTAATGCTGCTTTACATGTTTCTTGGCTTAAATTTTTAACAAGAAAAATTTTCCAGCTAGCTTCTCTATACTCCTCTTCCCACACCTTAATGTGCCATTACTTTTTTACCAGATATTCCAAGGGCCATAAAGCCCTTTCGGTTTTTTTAAATAATTGCGTTATTTCCGGAAGAAATACTGTAAGTCCATATTCCTTGATACGAAAATGAAATAAACCATCACTTCGATTCACGTTCGATCACTTTTTACTACTGATTAGTTTTGCTCGTATGTATCATACTTAATTGTTATTAACACACTGTAGATGCCCCCATATTTCTTCTTAGCTATATAAGAAGAGATTTGGGGACTCTTCCTGAAGAAAGAGATATTTCGTGTCCTCTACACTGTTAAAAATAATAGTTCAGGGTTGAACCAAAATATGGTGATTTTCCAGCTTCATCCATTGTTAAGAACTACGTTTCACCACATTTTTGCTCCAGCTATGTTACCAATACTTGGCCGGAGGTTGAACCAAAATATGGATATACTTTCAATAACGAATAAGGCAACACTGAACCAAATTCATGGTTCCAGCTTGAACCAAATATATTGTTCTAGGTTAAACCAAATATGGCCGAAAGAATCCGGACACTGTATAGCAAAATGAAAATCTGCCTTTAACATGCAACCTGTCAGAGACGTATCGAGGAGTGTTGGAGCCCCCCATTATTTATCTCGGCTGCTATTGAAGCCACATCTACCCCATTTCATATACAGAGAGTACACATAATTTTTATTAATTACGAAAAGGTAGCAACCAAGCGAAATCATAACGAATTTTTATTAGGCCAAACATAAGCATTTTAGCTGTTAATGATAAAAAACATCAACTTCATATATACAGAAATTATTATATAAATCATTGTAATTTATCAAAAATAAAGGATATAAATATTGTAAAGTGATAAATTGTAATAATCGTCGCTTGCCGGATCATTAAAGAGATCTTTGCACGTAAAAAAAACCTGGTGAATATCAGTAAAGAATCGCAACGGATGTTTGCCACACGTGACTTCTCTCGCCTCAAGTGATTGGCTAGGAGGTGGAACGAAAATCTGGTTCGGCGTTTAACCATCTTTTAAAAAATACCATACTTTCACCAATAAGTGGTACTTTTGAATTTTCAAGTGAACCAAATTTTGGTAAAATGCCTGCATTTTCACCATGTTTTAGTAACAACTAACGCGGAAATTTTTAACAGTATAAGACTTTAACGCGATTTAATTGTCCCTTTCCATTGTATTTTCCATATATATTTCACCATCCTTTTTCTTATTCCTTTTTAAATAAATTATTTGACCAAACACGCCGTTTTATAGCATCAAAACTCTTTTTCAATTTTTATCGTGATCGCTTTTAATGTATGCATACACTTTACGGCGCAAGGAGAACAATGGTCATGCTGCGCCGGGACCTACTGTTTTCCGAGGAATCCGAACCTCTTAAGGCCTAGGGAACCAAACCCTCCCACCGGGCTACAATGAGCAGTTAGTCGCTGCGCATTCTTCTTTCTTCTGGAACATTTGGTAGTCGAACCCGGATGGATAGCACGCTAGGCGAAAGCCTTACCGCCGCAGGGCCTATAAACTTTTCAAATTATTCCCATCACTAAGAAAATCTTTCCGTATTATCAACTTCTTCTAGGATTCTTTGGTTAGGTTCCATAGGTTTCATCTACAAATCAAACTGGTTAAATATTGATGTTGAATGCAAATAATTTCCATCTCGAAGGCTGATAGTAGGAGTATCGCTTGATAAATCACTCAGAGATTGATACATCACTCAAAAATCGCAACTGATAAATCACGCACAGAAAAAAGGAAGTTTTTGTGTGTCCGATGGACTAGGATCCCACAATCTTTTCATGAAAGGATTATAGGATTTTACTCTACCGGATTCATGAAAACTTCCTATTCTTTGCCGGTGATTTATCAAGAAATTGTTAAATGTTTAGCACAGATGGGAACTGATCTAGTATGCAACTCAGAAATTTTGATCTTAAAGACATGATAATATACTCCTTTCCGATGTCGAACCTATTTTTTCCTATTTACCCTTTCCTAATTCAATATTTTTCTGTTTCTTTATAACGTCGTATTCCTAAATTTCAATATGCAACACTATAACTTCAATGGTAGTTAATTAATTGTATGGCGTTTAAGGCATGCTTTTCTTCGATTACTTGTTTAGTTTTAGTTTTTTTGTTTAGTTTTATTTTGGTTTAACGGTCTTCAAGCCATAACTGTTATTTGTAATATCATTCATATTCACAATTTCTTCAAGAGTTAATTATGAAGATTTCAAGAGAAACATTTCATATATGAATCTCCTCATACAAATATGCATAATTTTTGCTCGATTTCATATCAGCCAAGAGGTAAAGTGGTAATGCGTTTGTTTTAAGATGTATCCCTTTTATCCCTAATCTTGTTGTAATAAACCATTCAATCATACATATATTACTGCACGCTTACACGTTTATATTATACATTACACACAGCTATCGTTATACATCATGGAATTGGTATCATACATTATCCAAAGGGGAAAATCCACTTATGCTTGCAGCCTATGCAGAATCTCGGCTTAACTTTCCAAGTTTTCACATCAACATGTATCGACTTTTCTGGAAGTTGGGCTGTTGGTGTCACGCTCAGAGGACCTGCAGTTTGATGCGAGATGCTAGCCTTTCCAGTCTGTTTCATCAGGGAAATCGTCCCCTGAATGCGGAACTATAGAAAGGAGTTCCATATCATGCATTATATCAAAAATCAATCACAACTTTTCTGCATGGAAAAAATGTCTTACGCTTCCAAACCGTCGCAGATGCTTTTAACAAGACAATGCGAAGCTTCTAGACCTTACAAGAACCTTACCAGAAGTTACAAGAACTCACTCTCCTGTTTCTGATTGCACCCAGTGTTGCTTAAACTTCAGTGTTCTAACTTAAACCTTTATTTTTATCATATTATGGTTATCATCTCATTATAAAATTATCGTTTTGTATTACACTTAATGTTAAAAAACATTGAATGAAATTTCATTTTTATTGAATTTTGATAGGCATTTTTTTATCTCGAAACATGAAGTTCACGCCACTTCAAAACAGGCAAACTACACGTAGAAATAAAGTTAAATTTCGTACGTTCAATAACAGATGACTTGTTCAATAACTTTAATCGTTTTTATATATAGCACTTCAAGAACTATTAAATGCTATAAAGTAGTTTCAGGCGAGGTTTCAGAATTATTTTATGAATGGGCCTTCGTTGGGGTAACTGAGGAAGGGGGCTCTTCTAAGTGGCGTGCCAAAAGGGGTAGCTGTCCACCGTAAGTGTCACAGAAGAGGGGGAGCGTCATTTTCGTACATTAGCTTTAACAAATATAAAATAAAACTTCCATTAACGGATACCTTTTTAGAACGAAAAGCTGAGAATAACGAACCTATCTCTGGGACAATTGAGAAACACTCCGATAGAAAACGTATGTTATTTTAACATGCATAATAGTTTTCGGTATTTATTTTACATAAACAAATACTTAAATACATATTTGAATTACACCATATATCTCATGGTTATACTCCGAAGTCTACTATACAATACCTAATAAAAAAAATACCACGCTTCATAATCAACTTGTATTTTGATATTTCAGCAAAGCTAATTTGAGCTCTGAAATGATGAAAAGATGAATACTTACATTTAATACTTTCTCATATTTCTTCGCAATTTTATCTCTATTTCTGTTTTTTCTTCAATCTCTACTATCCTCTTATATCTCTGCTCTCCACTATCCTATTATCTTTCTATTCCCTACTATTTATTATCCTCTTTATCTCCATTTTCGCTATTTCTTTCAACATATTCTTTCATTTAATGAATATTTACAACGAAAACTGACGTCGTTATCCCTTTCGAGGTGCAAATTTGTCAATTACTGTGTCAGGATTAATCATAAGGGCGTTGTTGAGTTCACGCTCTATGGATACAACGGCTAAGTTATAAAGCCGTTTCCCAGCCATGCTTGCTCGTAGATATATTTTAATACATTTCATGGTAGGAAAACTCCATTTAGCTGAGGCTGAAATAAAGAAATATTACATATAGCCCTTATATTGATTTACACAGGTTTAACTGCATTCTGAATACATTAACCTAAGCATTTGCACGATCCATGTGAATATTTATGTTCATGTCTGTACCTTTGTAGCTCATTTCTTCATTATAGAAAAAAATAGGTTAAAAAAATGGATTTACGGCAATAAAAATAGAACATTTAACAGTTAAATTGTATATCATACAATTTGGATAATCATGGTAAGCGGAAAAAATGGGTTGGATAAAATAGACAATGGCAAAATAGTTATGGAAACAGAAGTATGAGAAAGGTCTTTAATTTCCTAATTGAGGAAATGCATAATTATTAAATGAAATTTCTTAATAGCTATAGAAATTAGTTGGTACATCATTTGATACATCAAAGGAAATCATCCTTATCAAACCCTCTCGATTTGCATATTGCTATCATGAAAATATAACTACACAAATCAGTAAGATTTGATACAGAAATGTACATGGAATTTAGTAGACGTGACTTCAATAGCAGCAGAAATAAATAATAAAGGGCTGCGGCATCCCTCGATATGCCCCTGATAGGTTGCATGTTAAAGGCACTCATCTGTACTCTATAAAATTTGGTAAATATGGTTTCAATAGCAGCCGAGATAAATAATGGGGGGGGGGACACTTCTCGATACTCCTCTGATATTTCATCATGTATACGGGCGCTCATGTGTACTATTTGTCTATGAAATTTGATAGATGTGACTTTGGTAGCATACGAGATAAAGACACCCCTCGATACGTCCCTGGTGATAATCGTTTTAAGAGGGCGGTAGCTGTAAACGTTGCAGTTATTTCAATTGCAATTAAAATTATGAAATTTGTGAATGTCACCCTTCTCTGTGGTCGGCCCTTCTTTCATTGGGCATTTTTTCATTAGTCCCTTTTTTACAGGCCATTTTTTCTGTACCGTTCTTTCCATTGGCCCTTTTCTCCCGGATTCGTTTAAAGTCTGAGCACCCTTTCTTTACTAATAGTACTTTTTTTTAATGAGAAATGGCGGCCAACAGAACAAAATATTTCTTCGTTCTTAACCGAGTACTCAATCCATGCATGTTTTTCATGCCAAGTACTGTGAACTGATCTGTACTCAGCACCAGGGAGGGACTGGGTCCTCTCAAATGGCTCATACCTTGGATTTTCGGAGGCGCGAAAGCTATCGCCCATTAGGGCGCAACGGCCCGGGGGCTCAGTCCGGCCCTACTCATCACCCATTTGTCGGTAGGAAAAGTCAAGTTTTGGTTGTGTTGGCCATTTATCACAATTTTTACTTAAATCCAGAGTTATTTTTTTCAACTTAGATCATCTTGTATTTGCGTTAAGATGAAATCTGATAGCGTTTCAATCTATATATACCCTTTTAATTGTTCCCACACTTTTGAAATGTCCTCGTGAAGGAATAAACGTATTTTGGCCCTCATATACAATGAATACACACTTACCCCCGTATAAAAATTGCGTCTAAAAACAGCTCTATTGCAATTATATTAAAAAAAAATATTCACAAACTGATAAACGTTCAAACTTTTACCTTTTAAAACAAAAATAACCAAAATATTTAGGTGGGCCAAGACCCACCCGGCCCACCCGCTAAAACTGCCACTGTCCAAAAGTACGGACCCGATTTCCGCGATGTATGATATACATCGCGGATTCAGTATCAGCGGATTCAGTAGTCGCGATTTTCAGTAATATAAAAGTTCATTGTTCTGAAGTCACAAACTCAAACGTCTCAAAATTTTTCATGCTTCATTTCTCTTGAAATCACAAATACGTTTAACGAAGTTTTCGTTGATTAATATGTTGCCTGGGAAAACATATTGAAAATTCTTCTTCAAATGCTTTAAATTTTTTCATTTTTAAGAAAAAATAAAATATTGTAAATTTTTCAGTTAAAGAATGCATTAAAAATGCGAATTCATCAGCACTTTAAACGTGTTAAGTCAACTAAGTAAATTTTATATTCCCTGTTACCATGGTGGAGCATTGTCATTTTTGTAGTTAAACTTAAAAATATTTATTCTGTTATCTTTTTAACATTATTTACAATTTTATTGTTAATTAACAAGAAGCATTTGTAAAATATTTAATATTGTAAATATATAATGATTAAACATAATTGAGCTATAGATACAGATAGCTAAGCTTCCATTTCAGGAAGCGGTTTGAAAAAATTAACCAATTTCTTCATGCGCTTTCCTTTAGTTATATAAAACATCATTATATCAATGGTTACTTCATTGTTTTACTATTTAGCCTTCGATTTAAAGAGATGGGTGCTTCAACAATTGTTTTCGTTTGAAACTATTTGTTAATATTTTTTTCTATTATAAATACATCGCTAAACTATATGCACTGATTCGTATATTATAGAATAATTTATAAGAAAAACAACAGCGAAAAATTATTAAAAGTCATAAAACTATTTGGTCCATCTGAAATTACCCAGAGCCCCTGGAATATACGCCACTGATAGTAACTTATAAACAGGTATTTAAATACAGAATATATAAACAACTATTTAGATACAAAACCTACAAAAAATTACCTAGAATTAACCAATAGCGAAATTAGTATTCTTCAGTCGTAAAAGAAAAAAATTTAAGCCAATATTTAAAACATAAAATAAAATAAATGAATGGAAAATATTCCCGACAGATACAAAGTTCTCTTATACAAACCCGATTATATCCTAAGATAGAAAATTATATCCCAGGCATTATATCCGATGCCAACTATATCCTATGCATTTAATCCTAAGTCAGAGGTTAACCGGTTATTTTTTTTACTCAGAGGCAAATTTTGACTTGAAGGAAAAAAGATAGAATGCTCTAATTGTTTTAACATGGTGCCATTTTCTTTCACGTTAAACAACCTAAAAATTTTTGTTATCTGCGAATGTTACTATGTTATTATTGAATAATATATTACTATTTAATAATATATTGTTATTTAATGTATTGCTATTTAATAATATATTATTATTTACTTACTCACCTTCCGTGTGCAGATCAAACTTTACATTTCCAAAAATATGCCGCCTTACACCCCTGTCATTGGCCTAAAGCAAATGGTTCACGGTACGTAATTCCGGTAACTGCGGACAGTCCAGCAAGTGTCCTTGGTTCTGAATTTCGCCACAGTCGCACTTCATGTCTCTTTCTCAATTGCCAGCCCCCACTTGGTCAGGTTCGTCTTACATTTCGGTACTCCAACCCGCATCCTATTCAATGCCCTCCAGACTGTATAGGGGAGTTCATGTCCGGTAGCCATCTCCTCTTTCGGTTTCATTTCTCTTCTGGTAATTTCCTCCCCCATTTAGCCAGTCGACTTACTCTCATAGAGTCCCGAAGGGCTTTGGTTCTTGACATAAAACTCCTCCTAAATTTCAGCCGACGAGTCTCAGATATTATTATTTAATAATATATTGCTATTTAATAATGTATTACTATTTAATAAATTATTGTTTAATAATATACTACTATTTAATTATATACCGCTATTAAATATCTTACTATTTAATTATATACCGCTATTAAATATCTTACTATTTAATTATATACCGCTATTAAATATCTACCATGTAATATATTATTATTATTATTATTTAATAATGTATTACTATTTAATTATATATTACTATTCAAACAAACCATGCGTCGACTCTCCACCGAATAAATTTCCCTTATCCAGGAATTTAAAAATACTAGACTATATCGCTCCTTTTTAAATTTAGTTTTGATTGAAAACTGTTATCTAGAATTTTCAATTCTTAGTTGAAAAGAAATTTCCAGTGAATATAACGCAAAGAAATGTCATCTCGTGCACATTTACTCCGAGCAGGGATTTTTAAAATTATTTTTCTACATTATTTCCAGCGTTCGAAATACTTTGTATTTTCAAGTGCTTTAAGAAAAGAATGGGGGAAAATATATTTGAAATCTCCGTCGTAAGAAATAAAAGGAGCTTCTTTTATCCCGCACTTCGATCATACCGATAAAGGTATTCATATTTTGATTGGGACGCTTTAGAAAAGGGGCTCTTCTCAGCGAGCGAAAATGATTTATACCACCAGAAATTTCTTTGCTCTTACGCCCCATGAGATTTTTCGTTCCTGTTCCCTTTTTCGCAGCAGATTGTGAAACCTACGAAAGGAAAAAAAAGAAATAAGCGAGAATTTTTTTATGCTTTCAAAAATGAAATCACGGATACAAAATGGGAGACAGATTTCGACGTGCTTTCTGTGAAAGGAATGTTCATTTTTTTTTTCTTCTAATGCACTTTGTATTCCTTATAAAATAATATACCCTGGTACTTTCTATACCACAATGCGTTATGTTCATCATCCTGTTATTATCTATTCTCGACCCGGTGTCCTGTCTGTTGCCAGAGAAAAGGAAGGTAAAATGGAGAAGTGGAAATTTAATCTCGCTAGCATGTCGATTTCAGGGCATCAATTTCAGGACCTTTATTTCTTTTCTTGCTTTTACCTTCTCTCAGAGTAACTACCTTTGCAATTCCTTTTTTTTTTATTTGGGCTTTTTCTTATCGTGCCTGTTAACTGTCCTTTCTCATGTCTTTCAGAACTTTTCCCGCAGGTTTTCTTCTTTTGGTTCCTCTTGGATCATCTTCAGCTAATTGAGTTCTATTCTTCTGACCACGAAAACTAATTCACTGAGGACAAGTGGTCTTCTTGAACTTTCCAAGGCAATTTCATTCTATCCATTATTTTGAATTTGTCTTGTGCAGGTTTCTTTACACTTGATTCGAATAGAACTTCAGCCGAAAACAATTACTGATAATCATTATCTTATATTATTCTATATAAACGTAATAATTTTATTCTACATTTAAACTTACTCTCTACAAGCCTTCTTCAACTATCGTACTCCAAACCGTATCCCTACCATGAGCAGCAATAAAAGAAGTTATTTACAAAAAAAATTGTCACCCATTACACTTTTATTTCACAGATATCTTCATTTTATTGCAGTTTGTTAGTTTGATTACTTAATTTAAGGACATAGTGGAAGAATTAATCTCCAATGCAAAGGTCAGTATAGTGGTAAGCTCTTTGTTTGGTATGCAGAAAACCAGAGTTCGAATTCAAATCGTTGTAAATACTTGTCATTTCACCACACGTAGTCCACAGTTCGGTTGCACAGGCTGCAAAAGCTCAGCTTCTTTGTAATTCTCCAAGTCCTACTTAGTCTAAACTTATTCATCCTTACTCTAAAGAATACGAACGACGGGTCAATGAAATGAAGACAAAATAATAACTATAAATCAAAGGTAAGGAATTCAAGCAATTGAACTTTAATTGAATATACTTTGAAAAAACATACTAAATTTATCCTACTCGTAATCGATGAACTTGAACCCATTCCACCAAACTTTAAAAAAAATCTTTGACAAATTGAACATTTCAAATATCACTACAGCAGATTTGCAAAAGACTTCGGGGATGAGGTAGTCTTACATTTCAAAAAGATATTTGGACCGTTCTTAGGTCTCATAACAATGCCTATAGCTACAGACAAAAATTAAAATGGTTAACATTTGCTTTGCGCTGTGAAATATATTAATGTATAAAAGATATATACCGTATTAATTTATTCAACCTTCAGTAAAACACATAGTTGTAAATATGTTGATATTGCATGGGAATAGATACAAGGACGACTATTATGATCAACTAAGCTTTATTGCGGTTTGATATCCAACCTACATGCACATGCACTTTGCAAAGCGAATTTAAGCCATGAAGAATTTTATTGAAATTGACAAATGATAAATATTTTGCTTGTAAAGAAAATAAGACTAATGAGCATTCTATAATTAGTTTCTGCTCCTTTGTAGCTCATCTCCTGCAAGACTATAAAACTCGGGCTTGATTAAAAACATGAAACTTCAATTAAAAATCCATAAACAAAGAATTTCTGGAGGAGGGGAAAGGAACAAAAGGCAGCGCTGGTGAAATTTAATTAAATGACAACGAAATTGTACATTTCGTATGCATAATGACCTTACTCAATGATTGCAATCGACGAAACAGGAAGAAGCCTGTGAAACGAACATAATTAGTTTGACCATGTTGTAAAAATTTCAAAGGCTGAACTTGTTTTTCTTTTATCTTGGTTGAAATTTTACCGTTTCGATGTAAATTTAATTAATTTATAAATTTATTTGAAAATTTATATCAGTTTTTGAAAACATACCGATGATTTGTTTGATACAGATACGAGATGGCTTTACAGACGTATATTATTCATCTTCAAAAAGAATAGATTAATATTTCTATTACGTGGACTATAATCCTCATCATGGATAATTAAACATTCGTCTCTTATATTATTTTATTTTTTTAAATCTTACCACTTAAATGTCGTAGATAGTAATTAATTAATTAATTATTAGAAACACACAATAGCAATCAGCACGTGCTTGTTTCTCTGACGTACGCAATTTTGAAGAAAAAAATAATAAAATAAAAAGAGAACTTCCTTAAAATTTACAAAATTCACTGTAAAACGTAATTGTTCGATATGTGCGTATTCTGGTACGTACGTGTAATAGACAACTAGCGTGCGACGGAAAATTTCCCCTTCATTTATGGGATATTTCAATTAATTGACAACACACACTGTGCTGATCTTCTGCGTTTTACCGTCGGCTGCCGTTAAAACAAAATCCAGCTGACTGAAAAAAAAATCGGATGAACAGGATTGTCGGATTAGCGTGGTATAGATTAACAAGACTCTACTATATATAGTAGCTAGATAAACGCATCAAATATATATATACAAAATTATACTACTATGCGTCTTGTCAGTGTACCAGGCTAGCTTTGCCGCGAGTATATCAAACGTTTCGTTCATATACCTTCCACATGTTACTCCACTAACCCTTTCTTTTTAATTGGTGAAATATCGTTAACCAGAGAATTTACTTTGAGCACTCTTTTTTCTCCTAAAAAAATAAGTCAAACAATTAATTTTGTGATGAGGCGGGTTCCCGTGTATAGTAAATGATGCCATTCATTCATATAACCAGCTTCCCTCCAAATTCAGGGAGAGAAATTGCTGAAATACATCGTCAAGTTGACATATGCTGAAAACGAAATTACTTTCTCGCCAATCCCATCTATTACCGCCAAAGGACACAAACGGTGATTGACTTATTGTATTTTTACGCCATTCACAAATTTGCCACATAAATAGGACACCTGTTCATATATCATCAGCTCTTGTGACATGCAATTTATGTCTGATCAGCCGAAAGCAAAATTCATAATTATCTTGAAAATGAGAAATATCCATTTTGTCATTTTCCCAATACTGACCTGCGGGACAAAGATGATTCATAAAGCTGATACAAAAATGTCACTACCATAGAACTAAGATTGACGACAAAATAAATATACTACGCAATGGGTATAAATAAATATACTTATTTATGTCTCGTTTTTCTATCATGAACCAGAAAATAACAAAAGTACATTTAAGCACTTGAAAATATATAATATTTACAACAAAACATATTTTAAAGTCAAACACCGTATAGAATAGCCTGAAAACCTTATCG
>QLNU02015270.1:6117453-6140975 GCA_006491805.2 Dysdera silvatica | reverse complement strand
TACGAACCAGGGAACCGGTTTCACTAACGGAGTAAATGCGTAGGTTAATGTATTTCAGTGAATTGTCTTAACTCCCTCTTCGATAAGTTTTCGCCATGAGCCGCCGCTGTATTACAGAGATGTATAAACAACAGACTTGTACAAAAGGGCCTCCGTATGTTATTTCTTTTAATTAAATTTGTATATTTATTAAATTAGTAAAAGCATCTGACCTGTTATCAAATGGTTGTGGATTCGTGTTCCTCCAGGCGCCAAGAAATCACCCTTTTCTTTAAGAGTAATTTATCATTTAAAGTTGAATAGATTCTATGCTTATGTTTTATGTTACAAAGACAGCTCATGTCATGCTGCGTCAGCATCCAGTTTTCCAAGATATGAAAACCTCTATCGCTTAGGGAACTAAACACCAGCCTACGGATGAATAAAATGGGCACCAAACGCTCAGTACCAATAGGAATTAAACCAAGGTTTTCTGCTCAATGGACACACGCCTTGCTTACACATTGACGCAAAGCCCCGATAAGCAGAAACGATTTTTAAAGGATAAAAAGCAAGGTATTTGTCAAAAATATTGAGAAATTTTACTTTCCAATTTAGCCTCTATCGAAGCAAAAACTGAAGTCAATCATTCATGACATCGTACAAGACGTACTAAGCAAATTTGTAAAGAATTCAGATTTTTATGAATTATTAATGAGTGATTTAATAGATGAGAACTAGTTTGTTCACGATTGTTCTAGATAGTCAGCCGGATAATGAACTCACCCGAAAATGAATTTAAAAAATCTAATCTTTTTCAACTTTGAAAGAAAAATTCTCGTCGATTTCAACAATTGGTGATTTAAAAAAAAAGATTCAACTAAACAGCGAACTAAAAGTTTTTTGTAGATTCCTTTTTTGTTGGGATATTTATAATCCAACATGGAGGTGGATTAAGACCTTTGGAGATCATAAACACTAAAAAGATCTTTGGAACCCTATATACAGGGTGTCCCAACACCAGGGTTACAAACATCTAGGAGGGGTAGGGTACACTTAGACGAACAATATTTGTCATAGAACCTAGGGTCGCAAACCACTCACAGCGCTAGTTCTAAAACCGTCCAGCATGCACAAATATTTACAACCACTGCGTGAAAAGCGCCAGATAAAACTCAGGTCAGCTGCTCAAGTGCATAGATGATTAGGACATCGCATTTTGCGCTTCTCATGCACTGGTTGTCACTATTTGTGCATGCTGGACGGTTTTAGAACTAACGCTGTGAGTGATTTGCGATCCTAGGTTCTATGACAAACATTGTTCGTCTAGGTATACCCTACCCCTTCTAGATGTTTGCAACCCTGGTGCTGAGACACCCCGTATATCAAATTCAAAATATGAGCAGTAATAAGTCGTCAAATAATACTCTATTTTTCGATAAAACAAAACTTATATATACAGTTAAGATGAAAAATAGTGTTTACTTTTGTACGCTTCTGCTTTATTTATATTTGAAATTTTTTCCGACTCAGGGCCCAGCCATAGTACGATGGTCGACCGTTCGTACAACGAGCCATTAACACACGTTCAACTCCTAGCCAAACGCAGACACAAGGGAGGGGTCACAGGGGTCACGACCCCCAAAATATATTTTTCACTGTAAAAAATTACAACTTTTTTTGATAAATGAAAGGGCTTATTTCAAGATCATGGTAAATTTAGTCTTGACACCCACAAAATGAAAAGTCTGTGTCGGTCCGCCCTTGCTCCCAGCGCAGAATGACCTTTGATGTCCTTGCGCCTTAAGACAAACGAACAAAAATTCTTCTACGCCTTCTAATTGCCAAGTCTTTAATCTCAGATACTCAAAACGAACCTAACGTAACAAATCATCTTCAGTACTTATAAGTAAAATGTCTGGTAGTGGTGGCACTGATTTGCTTAAAATGTACATAATAGACACAGATCAATGTCTGAAACATGATCCTGTCAGCTTTTTATTCAAAAATTCTCCATTACGAAGTTATTAGTATTTTAAGTTGCTTCAGAACACTGTTATTTTTCTATAAATATGCGATTAAAGCATATTTATAGACAAATAACAGTGTCAAAACATATATTAATGTAATAAGGGGTGTCATAACATATTTATAGAAAAATAACAGTAGTTAGCACATGAGCACGACTTTATGAAGTCGGTTGCACGTTGCTTTAATCCTAATAATAGAAAAATAACAGTTCCGCGGCAACTTAAGTTACACTGTGTCATTTCACTGAACTTACGACGCACATATTGAGTGAAATTTGGTTGACTGTAAGTATATATATTTGTATACGTATGTGTAATTTTTTTGTGGCAACTGATTCAACTGTATAATTTGCAGTATTACACCCTATGATCCATGCTAAATCCAGTAAAGGGAAATGGCTGTGGTTTCTCCTTCCCTTGGTTCCATAAGCACGTGTTTATTTTGCGTAATGGTTAAGCTATCTCTGTAATGAAACTGACAGCTTGGAGCTGGACGAGTAGCCTATCCCTTTCAACCTAAAACATTTGGACAACGATTATTTTCAAAGGGCAAATAGGTTTACACATATGTTTATTATTATTATGACCGTTTTACATTGTTGTGTTACACAGCGTCAAGGAGATAATCACTATCCTCTTGATCTGGAGTTCAAGTCTCACCCAGAAACCTGAGAACTGTCCATATATCTTCTTAATATATAGGCGGTGCCCAGTAAGGCAGTTTTTTGTAGGTCTGTTGTCGTTATGTCAGTAATGTCCAGTTTTTCTAGGAAGTTCTTTAAATTAGGTGTGATGGCCCCCAGTGCACCTATCACAATCGGGATGACTGTTACTTGTTTTTTCCAGAGTTTATTAATTTCTATTTATTATTATTATTATTATGTGCCCTCACTTTTTACGGAACAGACTTGAAACAACAGCATCAAGTATTCAAAACTTCCTTCTGTAGATTATTCGGGTATTGTGTCCAGGAACTTCCTGACCGTTCGGCATGTGTTTAAAATTGTAACTTTTGTAGCTCAATGTAGGTGTTGGAGTCGATTTAAAGTGTTTCCAAGCTTCTGTGCATTATGGTATTAAACCTGTGGCTGGCAAAACGACAGGTATAATGTCAACTCTTTTCATATGCGACATGCTGTTAACTTCGAATTTAAGGTCTTGATATTTGGTAATTTTTGTTGTGTCTGTGGTTTGTATGTTATTATTATTATTGTTATTATTATTATTATTTCGATGTTCGCATTTCAGTCAAGATATTTTCGCGTGTTTAGAAAGCTATACTGTAATAGTTCACGAAAGTTTTCGTACACTTGAAAACGCAAAACAAACAAATTAATCTATAAGTACATAAATACATCCAACGTTATTATATTACATAAACATATAACCAAGAATACGTGTCGTCTATTTTGTTTTCGAGTCTTTCAAATACATACTACCATTGGCGTACGCAGAGGAAGTTATTAGGGGAGTTTACGACCTCCATTACGAAGAACTTTTATATACCAACATATGAATTTGTGGAGTTGTATCTTTGTAATCTCTTTATGTAGTTTCTGCACACTCTAACGTACATTACAATTTATATAATATCTATATCAAGTATGTTATAATATCTATATTAAGTGTATTATGATATGTATATTAATTATATTATAATATACATATATAACGCATCATATATAAAAAAAATATTTTTTCTTCGCTTTTGCTGACATTCTGTCCTTTTCGAATTTCTGGTTCTAAATTATAAATGTTCTTTTCCGTTTTTCCCACATTCGTACGAAGGTAGACGTTTCCGTGTGTGTATCGTTTATTAACTACAAATTAATATATTTATTATTCTTACCTTTAGAATGTATATAATTTTATGAAACAGAAAGAAACATGTTGCCTTTTATGCACAATAATTTAAGGAGGTTGAGCATACATTTCCTCAGACTTCGGAAGATTTCTCTTTCACCGAAGAGACTATTAAGAAAAGCGCACTCTAACATAGGTTCATCATTCCTCTAAAATGATTAAGATTTTTTGTTCCGTTATCGTGTCACTAAAAGATCTCAAACTATGTCAAAAGAAACTCACTCGTCATAAATCACTTTGTCCTACAGGTAAAGCAATGACTGGAAGCCCTACATCCCAATATATCTTAGGTCACTGTCTCTTTCTCTTTCTCTCTCTTTTTCTCTCCCCCTCCCTTCCTTCTGGGTAAATCCTTTCCAAGTGAAGGAAGTCCCAGCTTCTATGAAATAGACAAGCAGGGACGTGCATAGGGGGTGCAATTTGGGCGGTGGCCCGGGGCAGCTAAAATTTAGGACTGCCAAACAGTGAAATTCAAATACCAAAAAATCAGTTTTTGTGATCCCTTATACTTTCGATAGAGTATTTGGTCAACTGACCTTGTTCGTGTGACGTCATGCTTCCCATAATGCAGCTTTTAAATAGTGGTCAAAATAAATATATGTGTTATTAGTCAAATGCGTTAACATCAGTAGACTATGTACGTTATCATGTTTGTTGTGCTGGCCATTGACTCTTGATTTCCGACATTTGACTGCACGGAAAGAAGGAAAAATTACTTTGTAAGTTCTAATATTATAAAACAAGCAGCTTTGTTCGTTGAATTAGCTTTTCATTAATTCGTTATAATTATAATAATTAGAGTAATAATAAATTACAATGATTCGTATTTTATTTAATTTTTATCCCCTATTTTCAATTTAACTTCATTATCTTCTCTTTATTTTTATCTACAGTATTTTGACAAGTGAAGAACTTTATTTCGTAATACTAATCCTTAGTCAATCTTTTATCGTTTTGTTGCGTGAAACATTTTTAAGGGCTGATAAAATCTGCTTTACCCAGGGCCGCTAACACCGTAAGCACGGCCCTGCAGACAAGGCTCGTGGGGAGATATCTGTTTCTCATCTGATACCAAATTCGATGACAAAAGAAATGGCACACCATTAACCAACCCATCTTAATATACACAGTTAAAGCTGGAGTGTTGTATCTGACGATTGCTGGAATATATTTTTTCTATTGTTTTAACGTCCGCTATTGTGGTGGTCGAACCATATTGGTATGTTTAGACCACCAGCTAAAGGCGGAGAGTTGTCAGTCGTTCGGCCTTGGGGCACGCTGGTAGGTGACCGACTTCACTCCACGGTACATTGACATGCGACTAATTGGGAGTCGATTTCAAACACAACGGACGAAACGGCAATAAGTACAATCACTGGGGCGCTGGAGTAGATTGTATCAGATAAAATGAACGTCTTTAGACAGTCAAGCCAGGCTGAGTTTAGTAGAAGATTGAGTTTACAGTATTCCGACCCAATTTGATGAAAAAAGAACTACGAGTTCAAGCTACGCAGCTCGAAACCACTCTAAGACGTTTTATTGCCCTCTACAGACTACTACTATTTCTCTACATACTACTATTATTTCTCTACAGTGAATCAGTGGTAAGACGTTTAGTATTATAATAGAAATAAAATACAAGGTACCAGGGAGGAAATTTACATAAAAAGGTTAAACACTGGTAAAATAGCAATGAAAAAGATCACTCAAGCTTTCGGACGCATCAGCAGCAGTCCTTCATCAGGAGTAATGACGATGTTATGTTTCTGTCTCTTTTTATACTTGAAATTTCTGGAAAAGTTTAGTTATAATTGAACAACCAGGGTTTGGTCTCAGAAGGCGTCTAACATTTGCCAAGTTTTATTCTAAAACTCCGTAGTCCGAGGTTTGATATTCTTTGCGAAGGTGGTGGTCGGGTTTCTCAAGAATGACTGCTATCTTATCTTGCTCACTGTGCCATTCACCATTTATCTCAGGTTAAATAAATTATCCTTTTGTTATGATTATTATTATTATTATCATCTCACCCGGCGGTATAAGCTTAAGACGGTCAGAGCCAAGTACTCAAGTCTACCTTCTATGTTCATAGATTATTGAGATATTGTATCTATATAGGAAATCCTAACATTTCGGCATGCATTTAAAATTGCGGCTTTCTGAAGCTAGACGCAAGTATTAAGCCCAATCTTAAGCATTTCTAGATTTCAATGCAGTGTAGTTGGCATTAGGCAGGTGGCTGACAGAATTATAGGTACAATATCAACACATTGTATATATCATATGTCTCTCATTTCGAATCTAAAATCTTAGTATTTGCTCATTTTTGTTGTATATATGACCTGTGTTTCGTGTTAAATATGGCTACATCTCTATTGCTTGCAGTTTTGTCAATTTCATTAACTAAAGTTCTATGTCCTGTTATTGTGATTAGTGCCGTAGCGCCACTTTAAAAGTGGCCGACCTCCAAACATTCATAATGCCCCCCACCTCGAATACTAAAGTCGCAATCCATATGTATATCATCATCATTATAACCATTATGATGATATACATATGAAATGTGACTACATAATTCGAGGGGGGGGGACATAGTGAACTATTAGAGATGCCCCGCTTTTGAAGTTACTGATGATTATGATCATTATTCGGCCATGTGTGTTGTTATAGACCTGCCCAGGGAGAAAATTCACCCCAGTTTAAAAAAATAAGTATTTTAACACAACCAAAATTAAATTCAAACTTACTAAGTTAAATTAATTTTACTGATGATAAGTTAAATTCCAGACATCAATGATACCTTTATATTTCCATTGAATATAACTACGAACCAATGTTAGAATATTCAGACTTAGTTTCTGTTGTTAGAATAAAGTTAATATTCGTATTAAACTGCATCTCCTCCAACAAGAGAATGCTCCGTATCATTTTTAATCGTGGTTATTATTTTAGCGCTAATTTAAACAAAGTAGGACGCAGAACGCACCTACTCTTCAGAAAGTCAACTTAAATGAGATAAACCCGGATTTTCTGGGGAGGACTGTTTCCTCCTGATTAATCTCAATTAGGCAAATTACCAAGGTTCCATCAATCCACTGCTTCGATCCCCCTTCCGGAACTTGGGAGGGGAAGCACATTGGGCCATTTGTCTGAGGATTTAAAAAAATAAAATACGCCGAGTAACGAGCGCTGCAGAATTAACTTTCGAATAACGAATTGAGTTCTTCAAGCTGCCACAGCAAAAAGCTTTCCACGGTTACGAAATATTAAAACCGTAACTTATTCCTTAATGGAAGTTTTTCTACAAAGTTTTGATCTCCCTCTTTTTTCCCTAAACCAGATTTTTTTTCCCTTTCTAACTTTTTTCTTTCATCGGAACGAGGTAAAAAACAATGAGTTTTCTTTTTTCCCTGTGTGAGCTTTGGCAACACCCAGATCAATCAAGTCTTTCCAAAAATTAAAATTTGCAGCTACTAAATATTTTCAGACGGTTAATTGGGGCAAGACGCATCCACGGAAAAAAAGCTGTCCGCTATTATTTCAACATCAATCATATTACCAAGGTGTTACACTCATTTGCATTATGCAAATAGCTATAACGTGTAAAGGAAAAAAAATCCGATGTCCTTGCAGAGCAAAAATTTTTTTTCTGATTATTCAGAAACTGTTAACGAAAATTTAAACACCGAGAAAAATATCATTCTCCCATTCGTAGTAAAAAATTTCAACGTTGTTTAATGAATAACACAAAACTTGGCTAGTTTTAAAGATGTTACTAGCTACATTCAACGTTTATAAGGCTAATCTTGTGCTAAATATATATTTTTTTTTTTACCTCCTTAAATTATTTTCTTTTCGAAACCAAAATAAAGTAAGATATGTTGAGTTTAATATTTAAAATGCAGAGTCTTGTGTGTATACTTGTAACTGCTTTAAATTATATAATTTAAAACTTTAAAAGCTGAAAAATTTAATTTAAATTCTTGAACATCCGCGTAAGTAAAGAAATGGGCAAATCACTTCATGTACACACTGTTAAAAAAATATGAAATAGACAACTTGGAAGGTACAGGAAGACTGTATTTTTGAAACAACATACGTATATATATATATTATTGGTGTAACATCATATACAACCAAAAAAACAAAATTTTTATTTATTTGTCATAATGGTTGTAGCAACTTTCCATTTCACTTAGAAAATACATATGTACACAATAACACTCCAATTTAAAAACAAAAAAGTACGAATAACCACAATCCATCGTGACGGGTCCCCAGTAAAAATCATACGATTTAACAGGCTGAGGACCCTAACAATGTAATGGCGCAAAATCACCTCTTAGCAAATAATCTAATATTTTTTTTTCTAAATAGATTAATATTATTTATGTCGTTAAGAGTGTTTGTATTTTATTCCAACTCCTTAAGCCCGAATATTCAATGTCCTTGTTATAAAATTCCGTTCTGATTTTTGGTAGTCTATATTGACCTTTTCTCTGGAAGCTCGATTGTTTCCATAATCTATTAATTCAATATTCTCTATATATTTATTTTCTTTTATTCTTTTGAACATTATTTTTAATATACTATAATCATATATCTTATCTATTGGTAGAATACCATATTTGCTAAACAATATAATTTGATTTAAACTTTTAGTTTTTTCAATTATTTTTATAAATTTAATCTGTAGCGATTTAATTAGTCTGGTATTTTTCTTATTTAGATTTTCCCAAATGCTATTACAATAGGTCAAGTGACTGTATATAAATGGATAATATAGACCCAGTAATATATCTCCGGGGACTGTTCGCGACAATTTTCTCAAAATCCCTATTCCCAAACTCACCTCCTTTTCTACTCTTTCTGTCTGCCTATTCCAATTCAAGTCCGATGTCAATACCACCCACAAAAAATCAATTTCCTTAACAATTTTAATTTCTTTCTCATTTAAATATTTTTTTCTGAATCATCTATTCTACCAATTTTCTTACTTTTTTGGTACTAAAAATTAATATTTGCTTCAGATTCATTTATTTTCATTTTATTTATTTTAAACCGAAGTTCAAATTTTTGTAATTTCTTCAAGGCCAGTTCTATTTAACTCATATTTGTCTTTACCCTGAATAAACACACTTGTATCATCTGTATATAACGTTAAATAGCCATTATTAGATATTTGCGCTGTATCATTTATATACAATAAAAACAGGAGGGGACCAAGAATGAACCCCTGGGGAACACCATATTTATTTTTAAGTGAAACATATATTATATAATTAATACGTACTATTTGCTGCCTTCTTTGAAGATAGGCATTTAGAATATTGTTAATTTTGCCTCTCATACCATAATGTGATAATGTGTCTAATAATATGTTCATATTAATTACATCAAACGCCTTGCTTAAATCGAAAAAAATCCCCATACTAATAAAGCCATTTTCCAGAGATTTTTGTTATTACATTTATCAAGGCAGTTTATGTGGATCTGCCTTTCAAGAAACCGTGTTGGCTTCTATCCAAAATTCTAAATCTATTTGTGAAATCAATTAATCTGTTATATAATAAACGCTCAAATATTTTAGCAAATACTGATAAAATCGAGATGGGCCTGTAATTTGTTTTAATGTTCTTGTCACCTTTTTTTACAAATCGGAACAATTTTTGTAATTTTCATTCCATCTGGTATCTTTTCCTGTTCAATAATGTCATTATAAATTATCAATAATGGTTTTAGAAAAATGTTTGCATTTTATTTGACTAGTTTTGGTTTTATTTCATCTACACCTGCTTCCTTATTTATGTTTAAAGTTCGTAAAATTTTCAGTAATTCTGATTCATTTATTTCTCTGACATACATGGTCTGGTTATTTTCTCTTTTTAAATAATGTCTGTAATCAAGTTCGTTAGTTTTATTTTTATCTAATTTAGTATCTATTTCAGTATCAAAAATATGCACATAATATTCATTCGATAAATTCGCCATTTGACGATCGTCCGTTATTAGGATACCCTCATTCATTAGTTCTTCTAATTTTTCTTTTCTTTTCTTTGATTTTCCTATTAATTTATTTAATATTTTTCATTTATTCTTAGCATCTATATCCCTAAAACAGTTTTTGTAGTATTCTTGTTTCCTTGTTAGTATTAACTTATTTATTTTGTTTCTCATTTCTCTATATTTACTCAAATAAACAAGTTTCTTCCTTCCAACAAATCTGGAATATAACCTGCTGCTTCTTTTTATTTCGTTTAACATTTTTTTTTGTGTCCAACCCTTATTGTAACATTTTTCTTTAATTTCTATCCATGGAAATATTTCATTTATTATTTTCTGTATCAATCAAATCATGTTCTTTCATCCAAGTTTCTGCCACTATCAGAAAATCCATCTGCAATTCGTCGTCGTTTAATATTATTTCTATTTCTTCTATTTTATTATTTATACTCCTTGCATTTAAATATATTATTCTATCTGTAGTAATATTTTTCTTGGTCCAACTATTTTTCATCGAGTATATATATACTTCTTCATTACAGACATTTTCTTCATAATCGCTTACACCTATTACCTCACATAAATCCATATTCGAATTATTACTAATATTATCATACTCATTTTCCAGCATTCCAGTTATTATCTGTGATAACATCATCTAAATATTCCAATTCAATATGTTTATTAGCTGTCTTATTGCTTTTTACCTTTCGAAATATGTCAACATCAATACTTTCTAAATTAGTATCATTTTTTACATACAAAATATCATTCATTATTTGAATATTACCACTTTTTATGAAGTCGATATGTTCCTTAAATACACAATTATTTTCATAATGACTATTAATATCATTATTTACACTTTTACTATTTTTTCTTCGTTGATTATTTACATACTTACACTCAGCACCAGCATTATCTATGTTCTCGTTTCTTCCAGTTCCAAGGCATTGAATCTCTTGTAAGTCGTTTTAATTATTAATTACAATCACTTCACTTCTCTCCTCTTTTCACATCTTAATTCTTGCATTTACGGTCCACAGAAATCGCCGTCCATTTTCTCTTTTCACTCTTAATAATTCATTAAACAATATTTTCCTAAATGGACATAACTATTCGTTGATGTAAATCACGTTATCTCCATCTCCCTTTATCTCTTTTTCCTTAATATTTTTACCCTTCTTCTTTTGTAATGCTTCATTTTTAATTTTTACGCTTCTAAACTTTACAACTATTTTATCATTTCTACCTCTTCCTTGTTCCAGTCTATATGCAGCTTCTATGTAGTTTGGCATTATCTTAATTTGCAATTTTTCACATATTCTGGTTACTATTTCCTCGCAGTTTGCACCCTTTGAAAAAGATAATCCTGTTATTTTAATACTATTTCTTGTCATATTACTTTAATTCTATTACTTCGTCTGTTCTTTTTTCCATTTTCTCTTCGAAGTATTCAATCCTATAACTTGTTTCCTCGTCCTTCTTTTTATTTTTAGCCACCGTTTGTTCACTTTCATTTTTACAATCATTTAGTTCCTTTTTTTAAGGACCTATTCTCTTCGACCAGTCTTTCGAATTCTCTAGATACGTCTATAAACGCAATTCTATTTCTTCATATTTACCCACCAGTTTTTCCATCTGTTCGTGTAATTGAACCCAGAGCCGAAGACAGGTTAGGGCTATAGGGGCTGATCCCCCGCTGGAAATGGAGTCAGCTCCCTCCGCGAAATATATTTTCTCAAAATCAAATATTGTAGAATTTTATTTTAAATTTTTTGTTTTGTACGAAATTGTACATGACAGTGGAAATCGTTCTTTGACGTTAAAAATGTATTCAAAATAGCTTTCTAAAATACATCTTGAGCATATAATGTTTCTTTTACAGAGGTTGGAGTCTTTATTTATTTTATAATAAAGATAATGGGAATTATTAAGAGGTATACTAAAATTTATAAGTTTTTAATGCAAAATTTATTTTAAGAAATTTATTTATTAACATTAAATATATTAGTCTGCTTATATATTTAGTATTATTAAATATATTGGGTTCGGACGGATAGGCGTTTTTACATCGAATGCGATAATCATGATTTTTTTTACTTAATACAGGTTGTTTGCGTGCTTTCATCTGATGTTTGCCAAGGGGCGATGTTTGCCAGCCTTGGTTGTTCAGAAGGCCGGCTTGTTTCTGATTATGGGTGCCGACGAGCATGTTTATTTTCGTTTCAACAACTTCGCTTCCCTCATGTATTTCTGTTGAACTTTCTGGAATTAAATCTCCTGTGTCACCAATTTTCGGAAAAATACCGTGCAACCGTATTCACTGCTTTCGCGTATACACTACGTGCCCTATGCCGATTGGCTTCTTCACTCTGCTGACATTTCCTTCACGCATCACTGCGTCACTACATGCTTCCTGCATCTTCTGGAACCTACTAAACCTGTGTATAACCAGTCACTATTTTCAGTCGGGCGGGTTTGGACGGACAGGCGTTTTTACGGTGAATGCGATAATCATGATTCTTCTTTACTTATTACAGGTAACTTATTTCTTATATTTATTTTTCTGTTTAAATTCATTTTTACTAGCCGTTTGTCCAGACCCGTTCGAATTTTTGCAATGCATGTTCATTCTTTAATTTATTACCTTAGTGTTTTGAGTCATTTTTAGAGTTCAATCATTGTGTAAAACCAATTAATACTTTATTTTTATTACGTTTATATGGTGACATTGAATCTAATCCTGGCCCCAATGTTCCTCGATCTCCTCCTACTACACGCTTACGTTCCCAGTCATCCAATACTCCTGCTAACAATATTCTTGCGGTAACTGATCCTTCTACAGCCAATGATCCACAACCTTCCCTTATCGCCAACCATTCCTTCCAACTTGATATTTTAAAACAACTTACTACCCTAAATTCCAGATAAGATTTTGTTCTTAACTGAATGGAGACCCTCTCTGCCAAGGTGGATGGATTAGACTCCAGATTGGATAAATTACACTCTTTCACAGAAAGAGTTGTGGAGATTGAAAATAAATTTCTCTCATATATTAATGATTCACTTTCTGCTAACCAGGATCTGTTAAATCGTATTATGAACATAGAAGATACGTCACGGGGAAATAATCTAATATTTTCTGGTTTTGAGTCAAGTACATTTTCAGAATGTCCTAAGACCTTAATTTCAGAACTGAACTGTGCATGCATGCATCAATTGGGTGTCTCAGTCTCACCAATAGATATTGAGAGATGTCATTGGCTGGGATGGGGACCCAACCTAAGATTTCATAGAATCATGGTTAACTTTTCTGCCTACAAATTAAAAGATTCTATTTTGCATAACGCCGTCAAATTAAAAGGGTCCAAATTTTCAAAGAATTTTCTCCGGAAACTAGACACATAAGGCAAAAACTTTGGTAATTATCCCAAGTCCATCGTGACGAAGGCCAACGCACTAAACTAACTTATCGTACTATTCTAATTAACGGTACTAAATATTCCCTTAACCCCACTTCCAACTCACTGATTAGTTTTCCGGGAAACGCCCCGTAGAAAAATCTCATCAGAAACACATCCACAATAGAAATCATCATTCACTCAAAAATAACTTATCCGTATGCTCCATTAAGATTCGTAGTAATTTGAACAAATTAGATGACTTTAATACCTTCATTTTATCACTGAACCTGATATTATTGCAGTTAGTGAAACTTGGCTCCATCCTAGAATTGACGATTCTCACATTTCTATTCCTAATTATGTTTTTTATAGACATGACAGACTCATTTGAGGAGGGGGCGTGGCGTTATTGATCAAAAATACTTACTGTAATACATCTTTAATAGAACTTCATGCCAATATTGAAATTATTGCCATTGAATGGAGACCTGTCAATCTTAAACCATTTCTAATTTTCTCTGTATAGTTCCCTCCTAATTCTCCATTAAACTCTTTCATTGGACTCTCAATTATCCTAGACTCTTCTTCTTCTTATCATATTATCATAGCTTGTGACTTTAAGCTTCCAGGGATTTCCTAGGACCCCATTTCATCTGATCATGGTAACTTGACAATTAATAATTATCTTATTGATTTACTTCTTACGCATAATTTGACTCAACATGTTAATATGCCTACTAGAACTAACAATTCTTCCTCCAACATTCTTGATTTAATTATCTCTTCCAGTTCACTTATTTCTGAAAATCTAACTATTTTTCAAGGTTTATCAGACCATGATATTCCCTTTCTTGATCTTTTAATTACTCATCCCACTACTACATATTATCTGCCAAAAAGATACAACTTTACTAAAACTGATTTTTCTCGTGTCCAAAAAATTCTCGATACCTCTCTCCTCGACTTTTTCGTTCAAGCAAATTCAAATAATATACACCTATTATGGAACTCCTTTAAAACTATTATCCACTCAATCCTTCTCACTATTCCTACAAAAAAAAATTAGAACCAATTATTCTAGTAAACCTTAGATTACCAGACATGTTATTCATCTTAAAGGCAAAGTTCGAAGCCTCTCCACCAAATTTAGAAATAGCCCATCCAACATAAACTTAAAAGCCAAGTTTCATCGATCTTATTATAAATTTAAACGTTCATATACGAATGAGAAATTAGATTATCTCACGTCTACTCTGCCTCATTATCTTAAAAATAAATCAGATAAATTTTGGAACTTCTTAAGACCCAAACCCTCCAAACAATTAACGTTACCAATCCAAAACAAATTAATTTCTGACCCCTTTACAATTGCTACAAGTTTTAATTCGGCATCTGTAATGATCCGAATCAGTCTCTAATCAGTCTTCTCAACAGATGATCACTCCACTAATTTACGACTTATTCCTTCCGTAACTTCTTCTGCCCTTATTTGCTTTTCTAAACCAGGCTTAATAAACTACTTAAACGCATTAAAATAAATGCTACCGGTCCTGGTGTGATTCCAAATTTTATGCTGAAAAAATTTCCAGAATCTATGTCTGAGTACCTTATTGTTTTATTCAATGTTTCACTCAATTCCTCTGAACTTGCTGATGATTGGAAGATTAATAAAATCATCCTAATTTACAAATCAGGTAGTCATAATAATCCGTTAAACTGTAGACCTACTTCATCCTCCTGCAAACTTTTTGAACATATCATAGCTAAAGAGATACGCTTTATACTTGAGTCTCTAAAAGTTTCCTTCCATCATCTCAATACGGATTTAGAGAGAGTTACTCAACAATTAACCTACTTCTTAACTTTATGCAAGATTTGCCCTAATCCATTGACAATAATTCCCAAACAGATATAATTTTTATCGATTTCTCGAAAGTGTTCGACAAAGTACTTCATTCCAAATTAATCTATAAGCTTCATTTAATTGACCTTGATATACAACTCTTGTCAAGGATTGAAGTTTTTCTAAATGATCAAAAGCAGTATATGCACATACTCAATACTAATTCTGAGTTCTTATATATTCAGGCACTCCTCAGGGTACAGTTTTATCTCTCCTTCTTTTCCTAATTTTTATTAATTACATTGCTCCATCTATTTCTGTTCCAATTCGGTTATTTGCAGACGATTGCGTAATTTATAATCAAAACTCATCATTAAATGATCATTTACAATCTAACATTGATCTCATTTCCCAATGGTGCACCCAGTGGTCCTTACCATTAAACTCATCTAAGACAGTTCTTTTACCTATTCATAGAAAAATTAATCTTTTATCCTTCTCCTATAAAATCCAATCCACTACAATTCAAGATGTAAAACATTTCAGATACCTAGGGATAACATTTACTTCTGGTCTCCGATGGAATTGTTAATCAAGCTGAATCAAAATTATTTTTTATCTACAGGGACAATTAAAACATTCCACTAAATCCATCAGATTATTGTTACAAAACTTACGTTTTCTCAATACTAAATTATGCTTCCGAAATCTGGGATCCCTTTACAGACCTCAATATTAACCACTGAGAATCTATTCAAAATCTAGCTGCACGTTTCATATTGAATAACTGGTCTCCTAATGTCTTTGTAACATCTCTTAAAGCTTAAACCTAATTCCGCTTTCCCTTCACCGTAAACACCTGCGTCTTACTCTTTTATATAAAAATTCTTTATAATCACTATAAATGTAATTTCTTACAATACGTGAGACCTGCCGACTATATTTCTTCTCGTATTGATCACTCTTTCAACTTACAATTACTTACCTTACACAGTAAAACTCATAAATTTAGTTTTAAGCTCAAATGATTGACAATTGGAATAAGCTTAACTCAGAATATGTTTCTTCAATTAATATCAATGCATTCGACAATATGTAATATCTTAAGTCTGTATTGTATACCCCTACATGGGCCCTCACGGGCCAAGTAGTATTGTATAAATGAGTAAAAATAAATTTTCTCCGGTTGTATGGAACAGTCCACAACCCCCTTCTTCCACTTCTGTAGTTTCGTCGATTTCTTCTCCAACATCACCTTCTTCCACTTTTTTAGTTTCATTGGCTTCTTTTCCGGCATCACTTTCTTCCACTTCTTTAGTCTCATCGACTACTGCTCCAACATCACCTTCTTCCACTTCTTTAATTTCATTGACTTTTTCTCCAACACCACCTTCTTCCACTTCTTTAGCTCTTTTCTGACCTCGAGTCTGGAAGGCATCGATTAAGTGTGGTGAAAACAGTTTAACTCTTTGGGGATTTTGCAACATCTCAGAGATACGGTTTCCCAAAATATATCCACCTTGATCGAGTTCAGCTTGGATGACGGCTACCTGGGTGGTTATGTTTCCGAACTTCCCATTCAATTCTATATTTGCTATAGGCAGACATACTGCATACGAATCCATAGGTTGTCGGACCTAAACGTTTTCAGCGGTTAAGATTCGAGGGGGATATATTTACGGCAAATGGGATCAATGGTCGTTTCACTATCTCTTAAGACCGGTAGGGTATGTCCATTCACGTCAGCGATCATGATAAACGGCTATAATAGTTTCGTTGCATCTTCTGTGATGATGTGGTTTATAATTGCTCCTGCTATCCTGGGACACTGGGGCGTAAATGGTTGGGGGGAACCGCATTCGAAACATTTACGAGTTATTCGCTTTTCAAAATGTTCACCGGGTTTGTTCTAATTTTGTTTTGACCTGCCCCGATGTTTATTCCTTTCCGAAAACTTATTTCTGTCACCCTTAAAGCACGGGTGGTCCGTTTGTTCGACTTCCTTTCGATCAGGAGCTCCCATGTTAAACGATTTCTTCCCAATTCTCCTAACATCTTCATATTTGTCAAGCATATCTGCTAACTTAGAAACGGAAGTTATATCGACCCATTCATTAATAAAGTGATCCCGGACTTCATTTCTTACCCGCCGCTTCAATTGATCAAGCACCATTAGTTCTTCTAGGATTTCGAAATCCGTAACACACAGTCCTTCAATCCATTCTTTTAGATAGTTGCTTAAGTTATAAACAACGTCTTTCCAGGCGCTGTCAAATCGTCGTTGATACTGAATAAACTTTTGCCGAAACTTCTCCGGGCTAAGTTTAAAATTCTTCAGCAATACCTCCCTTACATAAGTGTAATTTTCAGTTCTTTCTTTCGGTTCCCTAATAATGAACTCCACAATATCATTTGGAAGAAGCGCCATTAGTTCGGACGCCCATTTTGTTCTACTAATATCCATCTTTTAATTTGCCTCTCAAACATTTCGAAATAGAGACTAATATCGCCTTCTTTCGGATCAAATTTGCGAATCTTTTTCTGTAAATCACAGCGATGCCTTTTATTTTCTTGCTCTATGATCCCAGTTGTGGAGTTAGAGCGACTGCCAACTTCAATCCTCATTTTTTCCAGTTCATGTTCTCTTTTTCTCTCTTTCTCGTGCTATTTCTTCTCTGTTCTCTTTCTCCAATCGTTCCATCACCACCGCTTCTAACTTGTCCTTCGCAGTTTCCTCATTATAGTTTTTACTCTGTAAAATCAAATCCCTTAAATCCAACTTAATAAGATTAGGGCCCACTTTTACACCCAAATCTATAGCGAATGCCTGCAAGTCCTCTTTTCTCGCCTTTGCTAAAATTGCCATAATTATCCTTAAAATTAAAATTTGTTTACAGTTAGTTACTTGTGATCAACCCAAACCCAATTATCACGATAGCAATTTCTGGTTTCTTTCGTTTTACAACACTCTAAAAAAAGCATTAAAATTCTTATATTCTTAAAACTCTTTCAAATTACAATTACTTACCGCACACAGCAATACTCATAAATTTATTTTTTTTTTTTTTTGCTCAAACGATTGACAATTGGAATAAGCTTAACTCAAAATGTGTTTCTTCAATTAATATCAATGCATTTGTTCATAATATTCGACAATTTGTAACATCTTAAGTCTGTATGTGTACCCCTACCTGGGCCCTCACGGGCCAACCAAGTAGTATTGTATTACATCATTTCCTACTTTTGGAAGTCAACATTTCACTTAATAACTCAACTCTAGTTACATCCGCGAATCAACCTCGTTTGTTGACGATATTCCACGTGTTCACTCCCGAAAGATGGCATAATTTTAGATTAAATTCAATCTTGCCATAAATACGCTTTTAAAACGTTTTTTGTCTCTCGTTTAGTATTGTATAAATAAATAGTTATAAAATATATCAAAACATTTACAGATTTTAAGCCCCTCTGTAGTTTCTAAAACCTTATAACTTTCAGAGCACCCCCCCGTAACAAGAATCTAGTTACGGACCTGATATAGTCTACGAGAGAGAATTTTATGTGGCACGCTGAAGTATTAAAAAAAATCCGGGTATAATTATTAAAATTGTAATATATTTTATTCGTTTTCAGATAAAACCCATTTCTATTTTCACACTCCTTAGAGAAGGATCGTGTTAGATATTTCTGAAAAAGTACAAAGTCGTAAAATTGTAGTCAGACTGGCTGGCCTCTTGGAAAATCCTTATTTGTGTTTTCATCACAAAACTGTAATTTCTCCGTCCCAATCTCTCCATTATTAAGCAAGTATTTTCGTCAAAAGTTTGTGTTATGGGTGATAAATATTGCTGAAACGTCTGCTAGAAAAAAAGAAAAACATGGATATTGGTTCTCAAAATCCCTGATCTCGAAAATATGATTTCATACAACAAAACGCTTTGTATTGGTATACTGTTGTAAGTGTACACCGTGTTGGTAAATATACAAGGACATTTTAAAAAAAAACGCCTTATTCTGCTCAGAATGATCCTTGTTGTCCTTGCACCATAAAGTCTAATCAGCCAAGCATTTTCAAGAAAAGCAATTCCTTTAATGAATTGGAACTTGTCAAAAGATCTACTTAAAATCTATTAATAAGTGTATGATAACATAAACAGTCATAATTCGATGAGTGGTTCTGTTAGCATGCTGAATGACTTTGCGATAATACTTTGGCATATTACACCAAAAAGACTGCCAACCTCTGGGCTAACCAAACAGTAATGAAACCAGCTTTACGAAGGACTAAATTAAGGATGTGACTTGAGAACCGGGCTTTTAGAATTCGAGAAAAATGATGCAAAAGATGCAAATGATGCAAAAGAAGGGCAGTGAAGTTAGAATTTAGAATTTTATATCATTATTATTATTATTAGGATTTCAGAGATTCTTATTGTTGTTGAATTTAATTTCAGTGTATTTTCGTGGATTAAATGAATTTGAAATGTGAAGAAAGTGTACGCACTGTTATATACATACTCATGTTTATTTCTTCCATCTGAAAATTTCAATTGTATACAGAAAATTGAAATTACATAAAAGAATACATTCTCCAAGAAAATCACAACTCATCCTCGTTCTCGTTCAATTAATAAAATAGCTAGCTCAGTGAATGGATGGCTCAAAATTACACGCTTCACCTAAAGTGAATGGGAACGAGTCCGCAGATGACATTCTTTTTAAAGAGTTGGAATGGCAGAAATCATTCTTTCTAGAGAATGAGACTAGCAAAATTCATTCCTAAAAGGAATGGTTCCGTCCATTTCTACATTAAACAAATCTTGGCTTGTCGTTAGCTTTTACGCTTGGCGTTTTATTTCGTACCTTCAACAGTCGCGATATTGCTAATCACGCTGGCTATTAACAGAGTATCACATTGTATGTACATGCTTATATGCACTTTAAAGGCATGCCAAATCATTTAGGAATGTATCAATGAAACACTTTGCCCATCTGTTATAAACAAGCAGTCTTGTTCAGTGTTTAGCTCATGGAACGATTTGATACACTGCTAATGCACTTTACATTTTTTATTTACCTAATTTATATAAATAATATAAAAATTAGCACATAATTCATAAGATGAACTCCAAATGATTTGGAAGAAACAGTAAATTCTATAAAAACAACTTTCGTCAACGTTTTTTAGGCGTCATAATGTTAATACCGATGTTATGGCATGGTTAGATGGTGAAACGTTCGCAAAGAAAAGAAATGATTTTTTGCGCCTGGTGGAGCACGATCCACGACCTTCTACAAATCCTGGCAGGTATTCTCACACTGAGCTACAGACGACAAACACCAATCCCCTATGAACGTATTTGGAAGCCTATTTTCCGAAACCGGTATCCCAGTAGTGCACTGCTTTTTAAACCTAATTGCGAAGAGATCGGTATTAAATTAACCGAAAAGCCCGTTGTAGCAGATATATTTATACAAGTCGAACACTACGCAGATTAAATTAAGAAACAATTTTTATCAACGTTTTTTAGGCGTAGTAATAGTAGTAACATCATTATTATTATTATGGCAAAAAAAAGTAATTCTATTATCTGTATTTTCAAATTTCTGAGTACAATTCTCAACCTCATCTAATTTGTAATTTTACTTTTGGTGAAAAAATAGAAACCGTAATGTAGAAAAGAGGCTTACAGGCTGAAACCCCTATTGACTCTCAAAACGCATTATTTTCTCCATGCCCCCATCTCCTGATCTTCTTTAAGAGCAAGATTCTGAGAGGTTGGAACACCTGTGATTCACACCCTCTCCGATATTTCCCAAAAATTACCAGTAATTACTACATATACTAGATGGTGAAATTCGAAATTTTTTGTACCTGTGTTGTATCGTTCACATTTTATGACCTCTTAAAGGTCATCTTTACAAATGAAAAAATCTGTTTGATTGTTTGTTTGGCTTTTTTATGGCGCAAGAGCATCTGGGCTATACTGCGCCAAATAACTGTGTTTTTGAGATACGTTAAAAATGTTTTTGTCTGTACAGTGCTTCGCAAACCACTTGACACCTGATTTTTTTCTGTTGCAGAGTGCACTAACATGGATCTGTATAATACATAAAAATATTTCATGGCAAGTTGAATGCGCAAGATCATGCAAGGTCATGCATTGTCGTATTTTTAGCGACTTTCCCCATTTTCAAACTTAAATTGCATCTTGCGCAATCCATTTTCAACTGCAAACAAGGTTTCATTAGATAGAGCTATATTAGCACTACTAACTAACTAATGAATAAAACGTTGAGGCATGTTGAATACGCTGGTAGTTATTTGGTACCAAAATCTAAAAATTTCAAAATTTGGAACTTATTTGGACTCTCATATCTTACTGCGCTAACAATATATTGAGACAATACTGTGACTATTGAAACACCCTTTTATTACATGTAATGGAAAAGTAAGCTTTACTGGGGCAAGTTGAACAGAAAAAAAATAAAATAATTTTTTTTCAATGCAGCATTTTTTTCGTAGATGTTATAGGCTGCCATAACTTGGTTAACAAATTTATTATTAAATTATTTATACAATCAGCTGTTGAAGGCCTAAGTTCAGCTAAATTTCAGCTGAAATCTCCAATTTCTGAAATTTCTAAGAATACTACTCATTATGTGAAATGTAACTACAAAGAAATTACTCGAAGTTTCATAACAACATTGGCCAGAAAGATGGCACCTGGCCAGGAACAAGCATTTAGAGATGTAGTGTCCGACAAAAGTAGCGGTATTGATTCAGAGGCAGATGAGACTATGAAGGAAATTATAACGGCCTTCAAAAGTGCACGGTCACAGGAAATGAAATTTGCAATCTTATCCATGAATCATGAAAGTTACACAAAATCCCAAGTTGTTGATATGTTTGGATGCTTCGAAACTCACAAACATCGGTTAAGCAACACGGATTTTACGGACACATTGTACACTAGGCCGTATTACTATTGAACACAGAGTCACCAGAAATAGACTGGATGTACACAAGTTAGATCTTTTTTATATTTTTTATTTACAACTGGGACTTGTGATGCTTCAGAACCGATTTTCAGCTGATTGATTGTTCCTGGTGGCTCTCTTTCCTCTTCCGCTATCGCCAAGCGTTTTGGATTAATAAGTATGGATAAATTACTTCATTATAGAATTGCTATCTTTATGTTTCGATATACGAGAGCAAATGTTGTGGTTGATATTTATCCTCTTATTCAACCCGAACATACTTATGGTATTCGAGCCGTGGATTTATTAAGATCTTGCCTTGTACGGACAAACTTTGGTTTGTCAAGCACTGGAGCTTCGGGTCCACGGCTTTGGGATATTTTGCCGTCTGAACTTAAATCTTGCAATTCTTTTATGTATTTTAAAAAATTGCTTCGTATTTTTTTACAGATTCATAAGCCTGCTGTGTCGAACATAAACTTGCCTCCCGTGTAATCACCTTCAATCATCTATCTGGGCAGTATGAGCTTTGTCAGACTTTTTAGTCTTTTCTCTATGCTACCCAGGCAAGAAGGCGTGAAAACACTTATTTGTTCAAGATAATTACTGTTTATTCCTTAATCATGTGTATTTAATTATATCTTTTCATAGTTCATATTTATCTAATCAGTATATCCCATGTATTACATTTTTAAGTTATTTCAGCATAATTTGTTTTTATACTTTGAAGTAAAACAAGATCTGTATGCTGTTATTGACACTTGCCTAAATAAAATTATTTAAAAAAAAATGATTCTTTTGAAGATCTAGCTTATGGTACTACCACTTTAAAATAGCATTGTGAACAGCAGCAAATTATTGTATGTACAGTACTCACAGCATTGAAAACACATGTTGTCAGTGTCGGCTCGTCAGGTAACCTAAAAAAAATTGACCACTCGAACGAATGATTGTTTGTTAATTTAAATTCTAAATTCTGTTGTTGTTTTTTTGTCAGACATAAAATTTGATTTGAAAATTAAAATTCGAAATTTTATTACAATTTTTTTTGTTTTAATTTAATTCGATTTAGGTTGGTATTACATTCAGGAAAAAAAGGCTATGTTTCTAAATCAACGTTTTCGTTAAACGCGCCACGGAAATTCTACTCTGCCAAGAAAGCAGAAGGGAGGAGGAGAAGGAGGAAAACGGAGGGGAGTCGAAGTGGCCAGAGTGTCGGCTATTTAAGACATTTAACGACTTTGAATTTTCACTTTTGGTTGTTGATTTTAACCATATTTTTGGACTTACGGATGTTCTCTTCAATGTACTACAAAATAAGTCATTTGACATTAATTTTTGCATCTCACAAATTAAAAATATGCGGATGCTTTTAAACAGCAAACGAAATGAGGATACGTTCATGGAAAGTTTCGAATT
>QLNU02015270.1:6105915-6117353 GCA_006491805.2 Dysdera silvatica | reverse complement strand
CAGTGGCGGCTCATCGGGTGACGCGAGTGAAGCACGCCGCTTCACCTAAAAAAATTTGGCCGCTCAAACAATTAATGATTTTTTTTTAATTTAAATTCTAAATTCTCTCTATTTATTTTTTTGTCAGATTTAAAATTTGATTGGAAAAGTAAAATTCGAAATCTTATTTTTATCTTTACTATTTTTTTTTTTAATTTAATTCTTTTAATGTAATTGGTATTACATTCAGGAAGGAAAGCTACTTTTCGAAGTCAACGCTTTCGTTAAACGCGCCACGGAAATTCTTGTCCGCCAAGAAAATGTGCCAAGTGACGCGACGATGGGAAATTCAAAGTTGCGCTTCAAAATCTTTATTGAAGGAAATGCTTTGCTTGCATAGTTACCATGGCGACGGCTTGTTTACGGCGAAAACAATGGGGCCCATTAGCGTCAATAGAAGCGACATTTGTGACGTTTCATCGTGGCAACACTTGCTACATAGCTCATCCATGAGTAGGATTGTACGAATGCGAAAAGGAAGAGGGGAGGTGGAGGAGGAGAAGGAGGAAAACGGAGGGGAGTCGAAGTGGCCAGAGTGTCGGCTATTTAAGACATTTAACGACTTTGAAATTTCACTGTTGGTTGTTGTTTTTTAGCGATAATTTTGGACTTACGGATGTTCTTTTCAATGTACTACAAAATAAGTCCTTTGACATTAATTTTTGCATCTCAGAAATTAAAAATACGCATATAAACAGCAAACTAAATGAGGATACGTTCATAGAAATTTTCGAATTAGTGATTTCGAAAACAACAGTTCCAACTGAACACCGTGAGGGACAAAAAAAAAGTGACGCTCACACAAAATAAAGTTCTTGCAAAATATAAAATTCATATTTTATGAAATATTAGATACATTTCATTACAAATTACTACACGTTTTCAAGATATGGAAAAGCTTCATTTTATTACATTAAGGGATACTTCAAAATTTGTAGAGTATTCCAATAAATTTCCTACGGAAGTAATAAATAATTTAAATGTGTACTACCCCAATATATTTACTGACTTCCAAAGATTGAAAAATGAATTAAAACACATATATCTGGATAAGCAGTATAGAGATATGAAATTACAAACATTCATGGAAATTTTAACAGAAAACAGATACATTTTTAAAGAAGCTTATAAACTTTTTTGCTTAATAGTGACTATTCCGTCCACTAGTGTTTCCGTAGAACGGAGTTTTTCTTGCTTAAACAGAATCAAAATCAGTCTACGTAATACGATGTTTGAAGACAGACTTAGAAACTTGTTAAAAATTTCAATTGAAAAGTAACTACTAAAAGAGTTAATAGAAACTCAACCATTTTTTCACATCATCGACAAGTTTGCAAGTCTAAAAGAATCGAACTTATATTCAAAAAATAAAGACTGGGTAAGCATATATTGCATATTTTTATTGTTGTCTCCACATATTATCTCTGTCTGTACAACATGTAGTACCATATCAGGCCCGATCGCAAAATTTCTGAATGGAGAGGGAGTTGGTCAATCTCCTTATTGTTAATGTATATGTTTCATTGGCAAAAAATATATATATATATATTATTATAATTCTGCTTGAGTTAAACCCCTTGTCAAGGATGCTGAACACAAGTAAATACGGATACATGCTGAAGAAAGACAAGAGAAACCTACATAAAGTCTCCCACCTCATGTACGTAGATGACATCAAGCTATACGCGCCAACAATCACCCAACTCCGACAACTCATCAGTATAACAGAGACATTCTCCAAGGACATAGGAATGGAATTCGGCCTCGATAAGTGCAAAATACAGAAGAATAGCAAAGAAGATTCCTCCACAGGCTCATTCTAACTCTGTTTCGCGCCAAAATTCCATTCTCATGGACATTTGGCAATGAGTCACACGTACAACCAACTCCTTGGAATTTCCACCAAAAACGAAGGATACAAGCATTATCCAACTTCGAACCCTCTCCCATATATTTTCATTTAATGGGCAAAAACTGTCAAGAAAGACAGCTCAACGTTAACATAACTCACAGCAAGTTCTCCCCTCTGTGGGGTCAAACTGACCAATAGAAATTTATATAAACTATTGCGTCAGTACTCAATTGTCCAATCACGGTCCACAAAAATCATTCGAAGTAAAGTTTTGGACCGATCAATAAATACTCTCTTGCTCCTTAACTTTCGACCTGAAAGGATGTTCGCTGCTAGCCTTAAGTACGATCCTAAATATGCAACTTAATGCAATCTAACGAACGCCCGGCATCATGCCGTGGATTGTATATGCCTTTTATCTCTTCATCATAGTTCTACAGCCTTCAACTCTTCAATAAATATTATGTTTAATGTGCATCCTCTCTCTCTCTCTCTCTCTTCTACCTGCATTCACCACCACGTAAAAATACCTTCTGAAATAACAGTCAAACTATGCGGCATGACGTAAGCCACCCGGCACCTGGTCAGCCGTCAACATGCATCACGGCACAGCAGTTGCCCACCTATCATACCTCGCGGCAGTCAGTGACCCAGATTCACGCTTTTTACAGAATGCGCACAGGACGCAATTCCTTTTACGCAACGAAGCAACTTATGAAGCAGAGAATATGCTGTTGTACGTTAACAATGTTTACGTCAACGAAACTGCTATCTGCTGTACGGCAACTCTATATTCCTTTACTACTCCAAGGAACTCAATCAACGAAAAGCCGCAAAACGGAGCGTATTTCTCGATTAATCGCAAACAATGCAGCCCGACTTCGCTCTTCGAAAAAACGTCTTTAATGGGACAACTCCAATTTTTTCAATGGAGCAGAAAAGTGAAAATTTCGTACATCCACCCACACACGCGGGGAGCATCTTTATTCTTTCCACCACCATGATTCAAGTCACAAAAGAAGTTCGCACCTCAACAACTTGCTCTCCCCATCGCCTCATCGGATGAAAGGATTTGGCACTATTACAAATCTATTTCATAGCTGCCTCTATGTGTGATTCACAACCTGAATCACACATAGAGGCAGCTATATATAGTGACATGTAGGCAGACATGCAGTAACAGACAACTTTTCCACGAAGAAATCAAAATTATTTTATGAAAAAAAAGCTTCACACTGACATACCTTCTCAAAAATTCACAAAATTTTTTAACAGATTCCACAGAGAAGCCTTCCCCTTTTGACTTCCAGTCTTTCCACCATTGTCCAACATTTAAATTTATTGACACTTGCTCCTTCTACCCTTCTGTTATCTCCTCGATCAAAAACACTTTTAAAAGTACAACCTCGCCTTTGCATATGAACATAGTCGCAACATTTCGGATCTCCTTAAAAAAAAATAGAAACCCCTTAATACTACTCAAAAGGCAGGAGTTTATACCGTTCCCATACCCTACAACACAGCCAGTACATGCACTCATTACATTGCTAACACACTCAGACCTCTACGCACTAGGATAAAAAAACACAAGTCTAACATTAGTCTTAACAAAAATATCACTACCCTCGCACAGTTCATACACACAAACGATGTAAGATCATTTTTGTAAATGGGACGGTGCTCTAAAAAACTCTGAAGACCATTTCTACAGAACGCTGGGTCCGAAGCAGGGATCTGTTTTTCCAAATTTAAGGGCAATACTGCATCTTCCTTTTCTGTAAAAAACTGTTTGAGCAAAATGTTTAATATCGCGCAGTATTTACAATTATTATAAGTAAACATTTATGGAAGCCATCTTTCTCACAAAATAAATAACGAATAAAGAACACAAAGAAATTATTTCAACTAAATTTATTCCTTATTTAATTAATAATTTGATTAATAAATTGATTTAATTAATAACTTGATTAATAAATTGATTTAATTAATAACTTGATTGATAAGTTGACAGAATCTGATTATTCTAAAGCAAATGCGAGCATATTAATAAATATATTATAGACTTGACTTCATTTCCTCTTCCCACAATTTTGGAATGTCTGTTCCTTTCGTTCTTTCGAAGAATTTCGCATCCATCCGTTCATTCTGTTCTTTAGAAAAATGATTCCTCCAGTCGCCAACGATCCCTAAAACAAATTCAAAATAAATTAAAAAAATATACAGAAAATTCTCCTAATAATGGGGTCCTAATTAACTACGATTTCCATTTAACGACGATATTTTGCGGTCCTGGCAAATGCTGCATGGAATGGTATTCCGATTTACGCCGTTTTGCGCCCGTCCTTTGAAAGTCGCAGATGTTTTGAGTTGAAAACCCCCACCCAAAATATTGCTTTCTATCAAAGAAAAAACTTTAGTTAAAAAAATTACCTATGATTTGTTGTTATCTACAAATAAAAAAGAATGTTTATCTATCCACCAACGTAGCGTTTTCAAATTTATTGGGAGGGGCGGGGGCAACCACACATATATTATGAATATTTATACATTACAACGCAAGTGAAGTTGCAATTTATTTCAAATTATTGGAGAGGCTCGACCCTCACAGGCCTACATAACTTTACACCAGGGTTGTCTAACATACGGCTCATGGACCACAATCGGGCCCGCCGACAAATGTTCGAAATGAAAAAAAAAAATCCAAAAACATTTTACATTTTTTTTCAGAAATCGAGAAAAACCTAACGTATAATCCCTTTCCATATCGCAAATAAACAAATAAATAATCGGTAGAATCCCTGAGGTGAGACCTTCTTCTTCTCCTTCTTTTTTTTTTTTTTTCAAAACTTGCTGAAATAGATGGCCCGCGAGTTCCGTAAAAAATTTGTAATTGTCCCGCTGCCCAGGGTTGGACGACACTGCTATACACCTATGACTCGAATTCCCCCTTCACGGGCTCACACCTGTTTTCTTCCATTATTATTTTGATATTGACATTTTTTTTTTATTTTGTTTAAAAACTAAATGCTTTTAAAATTCGGAGACCTAGAGTTAAACGATTTATGCTATTTTGCTTGTGCTGTTGCACCGCTTTGCTGTCTTGTCAGTTTGTTTGGATTTTAGGATATTTCTGCCGTTCAAGAAAAATAGTTTTAAAGAAAATGCGTCAGCTCGATGACGGAATGGAATAAATAACGAAACAAAACTTTTCGTAAAAACAAAGAAATAATACAGTATCCACTTCAATAAATTGTCCCTAAGGGCTAAATAGAAAAAGAACCAAGGAGAACGTTTAGTAACAAGTTTAGAATTTTCATTTTGGACATCCAGATAGAGCATTTTCCTTTCACAAGTTCTGAGTTGTATGTGTGTAGTTGTTTTATTATCAGTAAGGTATTATCGTTAATAGTAGAAATTAGTTTCGCTTATAATTTTGAAATGTTTCGAAGTTATTAAGAGAATTATTAGTAATAATCATCTCCCTCTTTTCATCTAGTCACCCACCTACTTATTAATATTATCGAAACATGTCTATATGACTATTATAAATAAGTTTAGAAATAAATTTCTTAATAGTCCGGTTGTTTTGTTATTATAAATTTGCAAATTTTCAAGAAATTATTATAAACAATTTTTTGGGGAGGTTACGTTTCAAAATTGGCACTTTATACACCAAATGTCCAGGAGCTAATGTCTGAAATAGCCGAACGTACTAAATTTAGCATTATTTGTCTAATATCATAAATCTACCTGAGGCTACATCATTTAATATTGTACACTTACCAGACACTTTAACGTACATTTAAGACATGAGTTAGTATCTTATTAGAACAAGAAATTATATCTCAAAGCCTTTATGATATACAGGGCTATATTAAGATGTTTAATTTCATGTGGAAAGAAAAGTACCTCACAAAATAATCTCACCGATTTGCTTAAAATGGACAAAATAAATTTAGATTAATAACTGAAGGGCAACCATGTCACGTTTTCGCTCGCAAATTTTCGGGTGCAAAGTTAATCAAGATTCAGGCTCTGGCAAAATGATCATTGTCCTTCTATTATTAACGGCTAAAACATCATCAGGTCAATTTTATAGTCGAAAATTCACACATGCGCAGTTCCCGCGCTGATACTTCGCCTTTTTTTCAGGTCTTCCCTTAAATTAAATGTATAAAGGTATGTTAAAAATGTATATTTAAATTTATATGTAATTGGTTGGTTGGTTATATTTTTATGGTGCAAGTACTGACATATGTAATGTAAATTCTTAAATGCCCATATTAAAATATTGCTGGTTATTGTTGCTATTTATATTTACGAAGGGAAAAGTGTTTAGAAGGTAAAGCATACATTATTTTAAAACGTTTAATGTTTCGAATATAAACAAGGAAAATTTAGTTACATCCAAACTCCTGATAGGGATGGTTTATCTTGTCCACACCTAGATATTCTAAATTCTGCGTTATTTAACTATATAATAATACAAAAATTAGTATCAACGTATGAATCTATATTTTTGAAAATACCAAACTAAAGGCTAGCAACTGTAAATTTAACACTTTATATCATTGCTCAGAAGGAATGTTTCCTCAATTTTGATTCATGAGCTGAAGGTCACACATCAGATACCAGTATAAAATGCATTATTTGTGCCAAAAAATGCATTTTTAAAAAATTGCATTTAAAATAAAAATGACTTTGCTAAGCCTGTTGATAAAAAGAAAATGTTTAAGTGTTTAAAAAAATAGCAGTTGTGTATCAGTGGTAGCTCCTCAAGTGAATTCCTGGTATGTCATTTAAAATTATTAGTTGAATGGTTTATTTTTTCCAAATTATTTTGATTTTTTGTGAAATTTAAAATTTGATTAAAAATTGAAGTAAAGTTTTAAAATGAATAACATGTAATCCTATAAGTCAATATATTTTTTTAATTTTTTATATTTTTTTATATCCTACTTATATGTGTATTTGTGAATTTAATAATTTTTAGTGAATTATTATTAAATTATGTGAATTTAATAATTTTTAGTTGCATTAAAATGATGAATTTTCTTAAAATAAAAAATTGTTTAATTTAAATATCTCTTATGTGACTTCTCATATATATACTCCCTTTAATTATTGGTTCATTTTGTTCATGTGAGTGGTGTAAAATATTTGTTTTGTGAGATTAAAATAATTGAAAGAAAAATGCATTTGTGCATTTATTGTGAAGATAAATTGCAATTTAAAAAATGCAATGAATTAAGTTTTTATAATTACTGATTGAAGAAGTTACATTTTTAAATGTATGTGCTTATAAATTTCTAAATAAAATACATCTGTCAATTTTTATACACAAATAGGCATCTAAATTATAAGGACTTCAAAATAGTAGTTAATGAACGCGCACAGGGTGTGTCCCCAGAAGGTCGTTTCCAAACTTCTAGGGGTTGTAGAGGACAAATGAAACGTATCGGCCAATGGAACCTATGTCCGAAACGGAACCGGTTTCGCAAGAAAGTGAATTTAATGTATACGCCCACCTCGCGGCTGCGTAACCAATTACATCAATTAAAATATTTTTCCACGCAGAATTGAAGTGATTCACCCAATAATACAGCAGAGACAAAAACATCCGGAATTCACTTTTCTGATCCGGATCTGCGTACCACATAGTGAGAAATAATCATAAAACTGCCTTTTTTAGCACACTAGAAATGAATTGTGAACTGCCAAGTATATGCAGCAGGTAGGACACGAAAATAAACAACTTTTGTTTAGTCACTTTTTCCTAAAATTAGTCGTTTGGCCGCTACAGTGAATTTAGTGTTCGCATGCAGCGCATTCAAGGTTACCCCATATGGCAAAATGCGCCATTTAAAGAATTTTCAAAATTATTTAACGCCAACGGACGGCGGCCTTTCTCTGCTTGGCGACTTGGTATTGCCCCTAAGTGCTACTTCCCCTGTGCACACATATGCACGCAGGAGAAGTTTCGCCCCTATATGATACTTGTCCTACATTCATATCTGTATAGAGGAAAAGTAACACGTAGGGGCTCGAAAAATCTGCTGCTGGCCCGAACGCTTCTTCTGCTGCTGAACGTAGAATTTTTAAGTGTTGTAATTACTGATAAGTGAATATCTCATACTGTATTATTCCAAACTGGGGTCAAACGATATTGACAATGTCAAAGAAATCTCAGCTGTGTCGATAAAAATGTCGAAGTTATTTAATATTATTGAAATACATATAAACTGACATAAATTAATTACAATCTATGTATAATTCATAATACATATTTCAGTCAGGATCGGCGTTAGGTGAGGGGGGTATGGTTTACTGCAATGGAATATTATTTATGTAGTGTTCCATCGGGCCAGCAACAGATTTTTCGAGCCCCTACGTGCTACTTTCCCTCTATATAGATATGCATGTAGGTCAAGTATCATCTAGGGGCGTTACTTCTCCTGCGTGCATATGTGTGTACAGGAGAAGTAGCACTTAGGGGGGCAATACCAAGTCGCCAAACAGAGACAGGCCGCCGTCCGTTAGCGTTAAATAATTTTGGAAATTCTTTAAATGGCGCATTTTGCCATATGTGGTAACCTTGAATGCGCTGGATGCGAACACTAAATTCACTGTAGCAGCCAAACGACTAATTTTAGGAAAAAGTGACTGAACAAAAATTGTTTATTTTCATGTCCTCTACCTGCTGCATACACTTAGCAGTTCACAATTCATTTCCAGTGTGCTAAAAAAGGCACTTTTATGCTTATTGCTGACTATGTGGTACGCAGATCCGGATCAGAAAAGGGAATTCCGGATGTTTTTGTCTCTGCTGTATTATTAGGTGAATCACTTAAATTCTGTATGGAAAAAATATTTTAATTGATGTAATTGGTTACGCAGCCGCGAGGTGGACGTATACACTAAATTCACTCTATTGCGAAACCGGTTCCGTTTCGGACATGCGTTCCATTGGCCGATATGTTTCATTTGATGTCCTCTACAACCCCTAGAGTTCGGTCTCAGCTCTGGTGGCGTGCGGATGTCTGTCTGCTGTCCGGGCTGGCGGGTGTTGGTTCCAGCTCGCTTAAGACGGAGTGCTTGGGATATTCACTTTGGCCGCCGGGTGGCGGTGGATGGATGCCTGCTTCTGCTATTCTGGGACCGGACTCCGCCCTCCCTCGTAATTCGGACTTCGTCGCTGGGGTCGTGCTTGGCCTTCTGTCCATGACGGGCGTTCGCCATTGTCTTCGTCCGCTGCGATCGCTTGGGGGCCAGCTTTCGCAAACAGTGGATGATAATTTGGTATGTAATGCCTGTCCGGACTATGCTGGTCTCGTGCGCCCTGGTTGCGGGGAATGTTTTACGCCTGTTCGCTGCCGCTCGCGGCACCTCACCCACTCAACGGTGTCCGGTGGTCTCCTGTAGGAGTACCGGCCGGCCCGGGGTGTTCTTCCGCGCCATCCATCTATTTCGGCCGCTCTTCGGGGCGGACTGATCGTGGGTGGTCTCCGGTCGACGTTGAATGACGACAATCATGTGAGCTGTGCGTCTCTGTACGCCTGTTTCGATCGACAATCCCCTGCAATGCCCCCTCCCCCCCAGTGTCCCTTCTCGGTCCACTGGTCGTCATATCATATGACAAAAGCCTGTCTGGGAATACAGCGCTGCCCCTTCGGCCACCATTCCCACCACCTGCGAAATATACTACTACTACTACAACCCCTAGAAGTTTGGAAACGACCTTCTGGGAGACCCTGTATATATAATCGATAGAATCAGCCTCAATATGAAAAATAAAACAAAATACTAATAAAAATATAATAATAGATATCGCGAAAAGAAAACAATGCATTTGGATAACTATTGGTAAAAACTAAATTACTTGTCGTCTCAAGTTATAACTAGAGAATTCCGATTCATTACATAAAGTATTAGACGTATATTAAGAAACATAAAAAAAAGTTGGTACGTGTGTGAATCGTGGAGGTATGAAGCGAGCTGTCTGTTGGAAATGGAAGTGATTCTTATAAGGATGGCAGCTCATTTATGTAACTACCAAAGTACAATCTAAAGCGAAAGGCTTATATTGTAAAAGTTATTTTAAGGATGCAATTACATGAAGTGCTAATGCACGTGAACGTTACAAAAACTTAGTGAAGAGTCTCTGCTCCTGTCTATTTTCCTTATTTGTACGCATAACATTGCTTAGTGGATAAAAATTATACGCTGCGCCTCTCAGAAGCTTAAGGTGGAAACCAAAATATGCTTCATCGTTTGTGATTAAAATTTTAATTTTCCAACATTAATTTGTTTGTGGTCGATGTTTTTCTTTCATTTTTTCGACTTTTCTGTGTACTTCTTGCATTCAAAATTTATTTTCAATTTCCATTGTTAAATTTTATGTTTTTTTGCTCCTCTATGTTATGTATTCCTTATCTGTTATTTAATCAATATTAATGCTTTCATTTAGTTGCAGTTAGAATTCTATGTGATCATTTTTCCATTTCAATTTGTGTTTATATTAATTTCGTTTAATATTATGCCAGAAAACTGAAACTGCTAAAAATATTTCCGTAAGTTTCACAAATAAATTTAATACATTTTCACACGTAAAGTACAAATGCTGTCATTTATACATAATTATATTATTTTTCCATTATAAATTTCTCTTTTATTATGCTTGGTACTGTGATAAATAAAGATGTAACTTACGAAAAAGTATTTTCATTATTAAAAGTAAGTTCAATATTGAAAGCACGTAGAAATGTATTTTCATGTTACCCAGTTTTAATTTTAAATGCATAACGTAACATTGAAAAATATCTAGAAAAAATAAGAAAAAGAATATCTTGTAAAAGTATTTAACTTTAAAATTACTTCTGTTGACAATACAAAAAATCTACGGACAAAATTTTATATCTTGTAAAGAAAACCTTCCAGACTATTTTTGAGACGAAAGACTCTTTCGAAGTTTAAAACTGCACTTTTTCAGTATTTCTAATAGTCAGATATCGGTTTTCCTCTGATATCCCGAGGCTACCGTTAACTATCGATCCTATTTATCGAAAACCAAATTCATAAATTTTCATTTTTATAGGGAAATATACGACTTGGTTTCGAGAAACGTGTACACAACTTTCTCCCGTTTCATAACGATAAAAAGATTTGGCATAAAAGCGTTGATTTTTTTTTAAAGTTTAGATACATGGGGAATGCATTTTTGTTAAAGAATTGCATTGATTACTATTGATTCTGCAACACGATAATGCTGTACTATATATATTCATGTTCTTAAAAATTCACTTTTAAAATTTTAAGAAGTACATATTATGCGCCACTATTTTTCAAGTATTAAATTAACTGTATATTATATATAAGTATATATAATAGAAGCAGCGTGATAAGAATATATCAGTTTTATAAAATAACCTGTTATATATGTACGTGAAGGAAATAAAAATACTGGTTAATTTTTTTCGTACGCACCAGTGTGTCTGTAGAATAGAAAAATTTTGAATATTTATTTTAAATTTGAGATGTTATAAATTCT